>VUQG01046089.1:0-23672 GCA_015106755.1 Etia nguti
AAACATAAAAAAATCAGAAAGAAAGAACAATACAGTATCCACATCTGAACCAAAGAGTAAAACAGTGAAATGTGGATTATTAAACATTCGGTCTCTCTCTTCTAAGTTTCTGTTAGTACATGACTTAATAATTAATCAACAAATCGATTTACTTTGCCTTACAGAAACCTGGTTACAGCAGGATGATTATATTAGCTTAAATGAATCAACACCCCCGAGTCACTCTAACTATCAGAAACCTCGAAGTACAGGCCGAGGGGGCGAGCATATTAATCAACCAAAGACCAAGACGGACTTTTAATTCATTTGCCTGATGCTTAGCCTTGTCCACCCATGCTGGAAACCTCAAAAACCAGTCTTATTTGTTATCATCTATCGTCCACCTGGGCCTTACACAGAGTTTCTGTCTGATTTCTCAGACTTTTTATCTGATTTAGTGCTCAGCTCAGATACAATAATTATTGTGATTGTGATTTTAACATTCACGTAGATGCTAAAAATGACAGCCTCAACACAGTATTTAATCTGTTATTAGACTCAATTGGCTTCTCTCAAAATGTAAAAGAACCCACCCACCACTTTAATCACACTCTAGATCTTGTTTTAACATATGGCATAGAAACTGAACATTTAACAGTGTTTCCTGAAAACCCTCTCCTGTCTGATCATTTCCTGATAAGATTTAAATTTACAATAATTTATTACACAGCAGTGGGGAGTAGACTTCATCACAGTAAATATCTGTCTGAAAGTGCTGTAACCAAGTTTAAGAATATAATTATCCTATCATAAAGAGTTATCTTATAATTCTTTATAAGAAAGCCCTCCATAAAGCTAGAACGTTTTACTATTCATCACGGATTGAAGAAAATAAGAACAATTGAATTGAATTGAACTGAATTGAATTGAATTGAATTTCACCCAGGGACTCCAAGAAGCCCAGGTACTCTAAACGGTCTCATTCCCCGACCCAAAGGTGCAGGAAATAAACGCTCTCGCCCACCGGAAAAAACTGCTACGTGCAGGCTGCAAGGTGAGGGGATATTAAGATACCCACTGGAGCCCACCTGTTCTCACCAAGGGCAACTCCAGACTGGCACAGAGTCCAGCTCTTCTCCAGGTGACTGGTTCCAGAACCCAAGCCGTGTGTTGAGGTGAGCCAGACTATATCTAGCCACTACCTCTCAACATCATGCACTAGCTCAGGCTCCTTCTCCACCAGAGGGGGGACATTCCATGTCCCAAACACTAGTCACTGTAGCAAGGGATTGGTCCCCCAGGGTCTCCGCCCTTGGCTGAACCCAGGACACACTCCACCTGACCCCTATGACATCTCCGGCGGGTGGTGGGCCTACTGGAGGGTGGGCCCATGCCCCTTCTTTAGGCTGCACCTGGCCGGGCCCCAGGTCACCAGACGCTCATCTTCGGGCATCCTTCCCAGGCCTGGCTCCAGGGCGAGGCCCAGGTAAACTAATCCTATCACGGAGAAGGGTGACTGTTCCCTAAATTTTTCACTCATAGGGGTCTTCTGAATCGCGCTTTGTCTGGTCACTCAACCTGGACCAGTTTGCCATGGGAGACCCTACCAAGGTGGCAAAAACCGGATATGCATGTTTATTACCAGGTAATAAACATGCATAATAAAAAAAGGAATACACTGGTATACACATTAACAGCTATTTAACCAGTATTTTTTTTTCAATGTTAGCTGCTGAGGCTTCTCAGAATGTTTTGAGCTGTTTTCAAAACTGTTAGCTATTATCTGTTAAAATGAATATGATTTCTTGCTTGTGACCATTTCTGGAATACAAGCACTACAGAAATAGTATATGCAAGGCCAGATTGTTGCAGATAGCCCCAGGCTTATATCATGTCACGGTACTCAGTACTCAAAGAACTATAGGAACGATGTGATACACAGATATATATACACACACACCAGGTGTAGTGACATGCAGATAGACTAGTTTTGTCCACCTGGCTGCACTTTCACACTAAACTTTTCTTAAGATTTACATGTGCATCTTTATTCACACTCAGAATCTCAAATCTCTGTGCCTGTATTCAGAGCCTGACTGCATGTGAACTCTCACCTTGAATCTTGAACAGCATGTGTAAACAGAGACATCTATATGAGCTTGAGAAGATATGTGGTAAATTGTCTTGCATAATTTCCTTTTTATTTGCATTATGAGGCTGTCTTGATGTGTAATTTTGACGTGCACTAGTTGGGTTTGCGTCTACTGTCCTTTCACAGAAACAATAATGAAAAGCCAACAAATAGTTAGCTTTTGCTTTTCATGGCCAGTCATTTAGATGAAGCGGGCAAAGATTTTCTATATGAATTAATTACAAATGCTTGGAAATGTCAAGTATAGATAAAGCTTAATACCCTGTCTCCTCCCTTCTGCAAAAGAGAAGCTTTTAAATGGCTCTCTGCCAGCACCTATCTGCCAAACGACACCAAGGTTACTGGGAGAAGCTGAAATATTCATAATATATGCAAAACCACCGCTGTCTATGGACAGTGTTCATTGGAATTCAAGAGCGAGCTTCAAACCTTTGACAACTGCTTAAGTAATTAGTTGCTGGGAGAGTAGATTCCCCCTCCCTACTTCTGCACCCTCCCTCCGCATAGCAGCTGAAAGTAAATATTAGAGCATTTTATCTTTTCAGTTTGATGGTATAGTTACATGCATTAAGGAGCGATAGCAAGACTTTGCGCAGTCTAAATGTATCTAATGATTATTTAATATAAAAATAATACATGAAATTGAATGGCTTAAGGGACAGAATAAAAGTATTTTGAAGAACTGAACCAAATTTCAATAATATGTATATTTTATATGTATAACTGATTCCACATAAAATAAAAAGCAAATAAGGAAATCTAAATAACAATAAAGCATTTAACAAACTCGCATATCCATGAAAGATGGATGAAGTTACACGAGCCATTTGTTTTTTTAAAAAAGTGGCTCATGCCTAGTTCTGCTGTATCTGACTTACAGATTTTGGCCAATGTATTATTAATAGCAGACACCAAAGAACAACATGTTTTTGTGTTGAAACAATAGCAGAATTCAGTGTTGGACACAGGCCCGAGCAGCTTTTCTGCTGTATCTTTACCGCGCCCAGCCAGCCTGTCCTCAACTGCTACTCACTGGTCACTTTCGTCAAGGCTGGGAGCTGCTGCACAATGAGAATCATGCCCAAATTGGAGCAGAGCCAAAGCTCACTCAAACCGACTCCCCGTGCCTAACGCATTACCTCGGTTTATTAATCTGAAGAGACCGTGTTTTTGTGTTTACTAAGCATGATTCACCTCTAATTAAGGTGAAATAATTACACTTAAAAGGACCGGGGAGGCAGGATAAATGTTCAAAGACGAGAGCACCTCTTGACACAGGAAGAATTGCTTGCCACAACAATGCAGGACAGCGAAATTAATCACATGGCTCGCCAGAGCTATTAAAGCCAATTTATAGCATAAGATAATCTCCAAACTCACAGAGTAATCCACATATATGGGACAATGTATTAATGAAGATTTCTTAAATGATGTGATTCCATATTTGTATATAGTTTTTATAATTTATGTTATGAATGATTTTTTATGAATTCTCCTTATATACTTTCAAACATTTTATCCTTCAATTTCTTCCACTTATTGATGTATTTATAGAACAAAGAGGCCAATTGAAAGGCTTGTGATCATTAAATGCTGGGCAGACTGAGTTACGGCAAATACAAATGTAAAAAAAAAACCAAAAAAAACAACATTGTGGCATTTTATTGAAAAGAAATCTGTGAAACAGAAGCTGACTAACTGGGCATATGGACATGTAAGCCTGACTCCAAGGCTTGGCTCAGCAGTCATGGCTAGTGTGAACAATTGGACCACCCCTTTTTATGAGCACAAGTGTCCTTGTCCTTGGTGAGGCCAAGGTCGATGTGCCCCCTCCCTCCCGCTGTGGTGCTTCCACTGGCCATTCATTTGGCCCCGCGATGGCTCTAATAACATCTCCATCACATTAAAGCCGAACCAGGCTGAGGAGATGTTAATACTCCCCTGCACTCGCTGCCGGGAAATTGGTCATGTATTACAACAAGTGCTTTTTAAGAGCCTCCCCAGCTAAGTCTGTGGAAACCAGCAGATATTCATGGCTGCCTGCGTGTGAAGCTCTTAACACGGTGGATTTTCAAGTTGTGACAGTTCAAGGGAAGCAGCACTGTTAACATATTCAGAATGGTGCTGTAGCAAGGCCATTCCTCCAATTCCTCTTTGCATCTCCACTGCTTGGCTGACAAGGTTGCCCATGATTTTTTTTTTAAAAGAGAAGATTAGGGATGGACGCTGTAAACACTTGACTAGGGTCTTTTTAAAGGATGATATGAAATTTTAAATACCATTTTAAACACCAGGTGAACAGAGTTTTATATTTTTATTCAGTTTTACTGGAAGTTTTCAAATAAAATTAGTTCATTTCAAGTCGTTTGATTCTTTTTTGAATAAACAGTGTAGTAATCTGAATATTACAAATAAGTCATGTGACTTACAAAGAGAGCTTGACCAAGTGTAACCTCCCACTCATCAGCACTCAACAGCAACCACACTCACAGCTCTGGTATATGTCAGTATGGTCTTTTTTTCTTTTTTGTATACATGAAACAAATAAAAAATAGTCTCCGTGTTTCAAAATACTTTTTTGTAATTACTTTAAGAAGTTATGTCAAGTCCACCAAAAACTCCTAAAAAACTGGCTGCATTTAACTCTAACATGTTGAACTGACTCATCAGCAAGCCATTGAGTTAACCTGCCAAATGACTAAATAACACAAATGACTACAGTAAACTTAAATAAAACAAATTTATTCAGTAAATTCAACTAAATAAGATTCTTTAAAACCAACAATAGTGAGATTTTATTTGTTTGAGTGTGTTTTGACAGGTCATCTAATTGAGTCAATTCAACATTTTAGATAGAAATTACCAATCAGTTTCTAAGGAGTTACTCCAGCTGTGTGAAATTAGTTGGCATAAATCTTTTTCACATTGTGGGGGACTCATTTAAGTCCTCACTGATTTTAGAATCACCACTGCAAAGCAGCTGTCACATAGACAGTAGCATTTTCCACACTTTTGATTTTTTTTTCTTTCATTTACACTCTTACACTCCTCACATGTACTTAAAGGTTCACTGCTCATAACGTTAAGTCATGTCAAAATTGACGTTTGTCTTTTATTACAGGACTCAAGTTATTGTAGTTTTCTATTAAGAGAAATATCTATGAAAAAACTTAACTCATCAGGTCATTGATTTCTGTCAAACAGGGAAATGTCTGACCATGAGAACCAGTGGTGGGGTGGCTGTAGCCAAGGAGGTAGAGCAGGTCATCTACTCGGGTGGTTAGTGGTTCGATCCCTGGCTGCTTCAGTCTGCATGCCAAATATCCTTGGGCAAGATACTAACTCTGAGTTGCTCTCCGCTGCATCCATCAGACTATGAATGTGCGTGAATGCCTTTTCAAACTGAATTTCTTATTGTATTCTCCTGGCTACAGTGAAGGCACAAGAAATGGTCAGAGTTAAGGAAAACACAAACACTACTGTGAAAAATGTAAAACATTTCAAACCAATTACCTGTTTACATCCAGATTAATGCATTTCATTTTTTTCAGTAGATTACGTGTCACTCCTGGTCACCATGGTGAGGGAGGGATTGATGGATCCCATTGGCGAGTGAAGATGTATACATCATGTTGGTCCAGGGCTGCTGCATCCAGATGGACCCTGGCCATCTATTGTCTGTCAGGGACACAGCTGTCTGACAAGGTTTGTTCCCTCTTCTCCTTCTTTCTTATGGTGCTAAGGAGTTTATTCGCCAGATAGGCTAAAGTCCCCATAAGGGCAGGCAGCTTTTTCTATCCATGCACAAGGTTTTCAAGGTGAAGATGTACTACACGTACTGCATCTTTGTTTTTCTGGCATCACACCAGAGCAGCTAAGCTTACTGCGTAATTTAATTTTGCTGAAATGACATTATTTTCAGTGGAACATTGTGTGGTAAAAGTGTGGAACTTAGCAAATTGAAGGAAGTATTGTGGAAAGTGAAAGAAACAGAAAATAAATTGATATTTCTGTTTTTTAATACAAAAAAAATCAGATCATGCCTTTGGATGTTTTTTTCACAAGAAAATAACATCTCAGGTAATGATCCATCATTTCAATTCAGGGTCACAGTTGGGCTGGAGCCTTTCCCAGCTGTCATGGAGGGAGAGGCGGGGTACACCCTGGACGGGTCACCAGTCTAACACAAAAAGACAGACCACCATTCACACTCACAGCAAATTTAGAAACACCAATTAACCTAACATACGTGTCATTGGACAACAGGAGGAAGCCGGAGTACCAGGAGAGAGCCCACACTGACTTGGGGAGAACATCCAAACTCCACACAGATTCAAACCCAGGACCTTCTTGCTATGAACCATCGTGCTCCCCCCAGTTACTGATTGGTACGACAAATATTCCTTCATGTAACTGTTCAAACAGTAAGCATTGTGTTTGTATTCCTTAGTCCACATATGCAAAAGTAATTGTTCACCTCAAGTAGGCATGAGTTTGAGAGCTCGTGTACTCTTAACAGCATATCAAAGTCGTCTGTTGATTTTTTAATTTAAGTGTGTTTTGTATGGAATGATTGTACAGTATTTATTTTTACTGACTTTAAAAAACAAGACTTTTAGATTTTCTCTAATCCACACATGGTCAAAAGCATATATACAGGCTATGTATAAGTACAAGTGTATATACATATACCCTCACTAATATTTGATTAAATGTCCCTTACAAAGTTGTGTGTTAGTAGCCATCAACAATTCTGGCAGGAAATTTAACTGCTCTTCTTAGCAGAATTTGTAGAGTTCATTTAGATTGGACTAAATTTGGACTGTGCTTTGAGGTCCAGAAGAATAGAATAATCCTTTAATTGTCCCACAAGGGGAAATTTGGGTGTAACAGCAGCAAGAAAGACACATATACAAACAGTACACAGAACACAGAACAGAAACATACACAATTTTTTACATATTTACATAAAGGAAAATGGTTACCAGAAACAGAGTACTGTACAGTTATTAAATTAAATAAACTGAAATACAGATAAGAGGGAAAACCCAGGTTGTAGTGTGAATCGGTTGATAAAATAGTTACAGCACTGATGTAAACCTCTATGTTTACATAAGCTTAATATTAGCCGGCTTTATCCATTCCAAAACCAGTTTTGACATGTATTTGGCATTATTGTCCTGTTGGAATACACAGATATGTCCAAGTTTTCACTCCCTAGCTGTTGATTTGAGGTAAGTTGAAGAATTTGCAGGTAGCTGCTCTTCTTCTTCATTCCATGCACTTTGTGCTATGTACCAGGACTGATACCAACCATAGGAAAGTTGGTCCATGTGAGACAGCAAGTAGAAACTACAACATCAATATCCAAAAGGCATGACATTTTAGTTAGTCGTATCACTACCTTGCAGATGGACAAGCCCACTGCAGTTGGTTCAGATTATGAGTGCATTTTTGTAAAATTATGACCCAAGTTGCACAAACCTGAAGCTCTAGCTAGCATTTAGGTCATTTAGAATCTTAAGCACATCGCTGGGCTTTAATCTGTTTTATAGGTGAATGTTGTTACTTTTGACAGAGCCCGACCAACATCGTCTAGTTTAAGCTGTCTCTTTGCTATGACTCTTGAGTTTTGACTTTAGAGACGTATCAGTCTTCTCATCTAACTCTAGACAAAAACCGAATAATTTTTCCCAAAATGTTGCACTAGTCCTTTAACAGAAATGCATGTGATAACTGTGCACACTCACTCACTCACTCCAGCCAGCTACTTCATTGCTTCCCCCTGTGGTGTGAGGTGCGACCAGGGAAGCATGGACTTATTCACTGTCTGCCTACTTGGTTCTAATAGTCTGGCACAGCGTGACTGACGCTGGCCCTCTCAGCAGTGATTGAGTGTATTGATCCTGATCCGCTGCCGCCGGCGTGCTCCCTGGACACCAGGCGGGAGGAGACCAACAATCAGATCCTTCACTGAGGGAAAAAGCCCTCCTCATCTGCCTTAATCATCCGATCGATGATTAGCGCGCCGGCCCACTCATGTCTTTCTCTTGCTGACAAAGACATCTCCTCAGTCTGTGTGTGTGTGTGTGTGTTTAAATCCTTACCTTCTTCTGTTTATTTCTTCCTCGGCTTTGGTGAGCATGTGGAAACGTAAGTGAAGTGAAACAGAAATATTCAACAGCGAGAAGGGCTTCTGCTGAGCAATCGTTTTGTTTGAGTGAAAGTGAGGAAGATGGAGAGTAGCTGATTACAAGGAGAAGAGGACAGGGGAACAGAGAAACAGATGTAGGATAGACAAAGAAAGGTGGGGGGATGTAATGGAATTTCATAATGGAAACTGGTGAATTACCAGCTGCGTTCTGGAACTGGGATGCTTTCAACATTCCTCCGTCTTCCACACCGACCCCCCATTTGTCGGCAGTGGAGCACTTCTGCCTTGTTCTTCTGCCCACCATTGATAGGGCCACAAACTGCTCCCATCACCTGGCATTAGTCCAGCTCTCACTTGTCAAGCTTTTAATCTGATCGTTATCCCAGTCCTAAGCAGCAGCACCGCAGGTTCTGTTTGCTCGCGAAAGATATTGCGATTGATTGAAGTCCACAGCTACAGTATTTCAGGTTTGTTGTTGTCCAACCATTTAAATGTGTGGATTATCAAAACTGGATCACGTGCTCTGCTTCTCAGGCAGATCCTTTATCTCTTTTGTTTTTTTCTCTCCTACTTTCTTAAATTAAGTTGTTCTCATCCCAAGGTCGTCCTGTGCTTGTATGGCCTTGCGCAGCACAATGGAAGCATTATTTTTCCAGAGAGCACAATTTTCTGACCATTTCACCACTCTCCTGACAACATGTCATTCATTGTAGTTACAATACCTCACACTCAACATATTCTGAGAATTGTCTACTTTATGCTTTTCAACTTGAACAAATGGAACAAGGCCTTGTCTTGCATGAAGCGTCCGCTGAAAGCTTGTAACGACTGCTCCGGTCTGTATAGGGGTGGAAAAAGTAGCGAGGGTAAGGGTACTATTTGTCCTGAGAGCCAAGGACAGAAACAGCAAGAGAAGGCAGACAGAAAGAGAAGGAATACTGAAGTGGAGGCTCTTTCTGTAAGCACATCCCCTTAACACACTCGAGCAGCCTACTCATCAAATTTTGTGACATTTCAGTGAAACTTTTCAAGGCTGCTGCTTTCTGCCCACCAGTGACAAATGCTCACTGCAATATCTGAGAAAAAATCCCGAGAAAGTTATCTGAGTGAGCTCATGAGCTGTTTCTTCTTGCTGTCGAGGATAAACGTACACCTATATAATGCATAGTATCCACTAATGAGCCCTTCTGTTGCACGTAGAGTACAACAGACTCTAGCACATGATTACCGCAGCCCTTCACTGTGCACGAGGAAAATGCCAGCCAACGGCTTCTAAGTGCTCATTTCAATTACCTTCTATTAGGAATTTCAGCATTTACTGCCCCTCACCAAGAACCCACTTCTGCTGCCCACCCACTAACCTACACGCACTCAATCTAGCACCCCAATGGGCCAAGAGCCCGTAAAGCATACCAGCCAGCAAAACAATGCATGATGTAAGTTTTGAGAGCCACTTCATAGAGCGAATCAGGCTGCAACTGTCCCTCGAGATGTAAAGCGGAAGAGGGGGAAGAAGCAGGAAACAAAATGACTGTTTTTAGAAGATCCACTTCTTCCTAATGAAGCAAAATCATTGCTCTTGTGAATACAGAGGATAACTAACACTAAAAATGGGTAGTTAGTGTTCAAGTGGAGTTCTCCAACTTGCAAACTGCCTATCAAATACGTGTGGAGGGCTTTTCCCTGAATCCAAATGCTGGAGTGCTCCCTCAAAGTAAGCAAAGCAAAAATGAGAAGCAAGATTAGAGAAAAGGAGGATTTGTAAAGTATAGGAAATGAATCCAGTGCTTTCAGGAAGCACAAACAACTGATGATGATTTTGCTTTATGACGCTTGCTGGCTGTGGCCCAGACAAAAAGAAGATAGTGGGAAAACAGGCGATGGAAATGAGAGACCAGTGCACAACATCAGTCTTCACTAATGTTTGACTGACAGTCTGTTTGCTGTGACATGAGACAACCGCCCCGTTGTTTCAATTCTCAATTCTGTAGGAGATGATGGAGGGTGTTGATTGTTGTGTCATTCCCATGACAAAAAGGAGGCAGGGGAACCAATTAGTTGCAATAGCTTTCAACATTCCCCTCCAACCAGGATAAGACACAGAGGTTTGCACTAAGGCTGGCTTGACTCTGCCACTGGCTTAATTATAAAGAAGGGATGTTTTCCCAAGGCCTGAACATGCACACATATTACTAATTCATTCTCCTTGCATGAATATATTGAATTTTGTATGCAGTGTGGTTTGGATGCATAAATAGTGGCATTTTTTGTACTGATGACCAGGCATTTTGTGCATATAGCATTCAGACATGGAAAAAGAGATTGCCTGTGGGCATCAGTGATCATTTCTCAGGAAAAAAAAAGAAGAAGAAAGAAATAGTTGGTGATGATAGACCAAGTCTTCACTTTTCAGCACTTTCTTTTGTTCATAACTCCCTCAAGGGTCATGAAAGCAGTCCATGCAGTCTTTTCTAAAATAATCTGTGCACTAGAAATGTTTTCAGTTTGTCGTACGGTCACTGGCAAGTCTATGAATTCTATTGATCTATTGCAAATGGATCCAAAGATATCAAAATTCATTTTGCCAACCCTGTTACTTTTTACAGGCCTGTGCAGTATGTGTTTTTAACATGTACTACGTGGTAATAGCACATACTGTAATACACCATTAGATAGGTAAGTTTATTTAATGCTTACATCATCCAAATAAATACAGAATAATAATGCAAAAAAGTAAAACAGCGCTGGCAAAAATACTTCTAGCTGCAACAAAAGGAATTTTGACTTTTGTAAAAAGTTAAGCTAATCTAGGATTTCCACAAAAATCTGAATAAATCTACATCAAATTTTTTGCTATATATTTATTTATTTGCCCTTTGAAATATAAACTTGATGAAAAAGGCTAATATTTAAGATAACTATTTTAAAGTACTTTATATTGTCATCAAGCACAGAGGACTCTT
Organism: Etia nguti; assembly: GCA_015106755.1. Lineage (NCBI taxonomy): Eukaryota > Metazoa > Chordata > Actinopteri > Cichliformes > Cichlidae > Etia > Etia nguti. Next base: position 11,249 of record VUQG01046089.1, read on the forward strand.
AAAACTGGCCATTTTAATTATGCATCAAGGACATATAAATAAGCTAAACTCATCAATAAAAATGTAGGACACCTGAGAGCAAAGAGGTGCAAAACTGGTAATCAAAATCCTATACTATACTATATATGTCAAAAGCTATGGTTGTTTGCTAGCTTTGGGGTGCATCCATTAACTCATGCACATAGAGCACTGCATCCTCCGTGCTAAACAGCCTTTTTGTTCTTTAGATCAAACTTGTCTGAAAGAATGATTTCACTTGATTGGCTTACTAAATGACAGTTTGTTTTTATGTATATCTTATATTTTCACTCAAGTACAAAATTGATGTACTTATTTACTTGAGTATTTACAGTCTTTGCAACTTATTCTAATACTAATACTAATCCACAGGGACAGGCTCATCCTTTTGCATAATGCATGTGTAATAATAATAATATATTTATATAATACTTTGTAATATACGGTATTTTTTTTTATGAGAAGGGTGCCATGAAAATGCTCCATCCCCTTTGTGCTGCAAGTATCACTCACACAGATAGCATTTGATTAAAACAAACTACATACCAGTTTGACTTGGTTCAAACTTGATTTTTTTTTTTTGGAAAAACTGAGATCATTTTATGATGCTCCATTAGCCCCTTTTAACGTCCCAGACTGCAAACAGTATTTTAGCTGGAGCCTAGGAATGCTAAGACTAAATAAATATTGGGTGTCACTTGTAGCAGCGCTGAAATTTATTTCTGTGTGTTTATTGAATATTGGATATTAATATTGATGCAATGGCAGGGTTGCCCAGAATTCAATTATTGTTTGATCCTATGTGTGTGATACCTGAAAGTATATGTAGGTTTCATGCTCAGCTTCCTGAAATTAAAACATAACGTCAGCCAAGAAATGTAAAGTGCAGCTTCATTAGCTTTTACTCTTTTTAACGGCGTTGAATTTTTTCACAGTGGATTTTTTTTTATTCTAACAAATCATCTGCAGGGGTTGTTGCTGACTTGTTGGACTTCACTGTGTGAATGGTTCATCACATATGGCAGCTGCAAGCTTTCAGGCCAACTTGCTGAATTTGATGGATAGTGAAAAGGCCTTCGGGCAGCATGTGTTGGCCCTCCCTATCTAACGCTTTCTTTCCTTTTTTCTGCCTTTGTTTCTTCTCCTCCAACTCACTCCCCGCGCCTATTGATTATCAGAACTTCCTCTCGACAACTTCCTCTCTAATATCTCCTTTCCTCAGCGTGTCTTCACTCCTCTGACTGTTGGAGGTTCTCCAGCACTCTCCAAACAGGTCTGATCCTTAACAAAGGTGAGAGGCTGGAGCTCGTTGTGTTCCAGCACAGCAGAGGTGAACAGAGAGAGGTCTGTGTTCCTGGCACTCGATTCCTTCAGCATGCTGTCACGTCTCTTCAACTCTCCCCTTCTCTGATGTTACCTGACAGGTTAGGGTGTGTGTGTGTGTTTGTGGGTGTGTGTGTTACATGCCTTCTGCAGTGAGGGGTAAGGTAGAGGGGGAGGGGGAGGACAAACAACGGGATATGGATAGGGTCGGATTGGAGGGGGGCACGAGGGAAAGGATGCTAGGAAGAAATAAAGGTGGGAGGTAATCAAAACCGGGTGTATATGTGCGTTGTGGATCTATGTATAAGTGTGTTGGCATCTGTGTCTGTCTATCGATTTGTGTATTTGTGTGAGTGTGTGTGCCATGTACAGGGAGGGTGTGCGATGGCAATGCCTTCAGGCTCCTCCAGGCGTAAGAATCAGTGAGCAGGTGGAGCGCACCGGCAGCGCTGTCTTCTGACGAGTCCCTGCCGTCTCCTGTTTTGTCAGGACCCCTGGAGCAAAAACTGGAGAGCGTGCATGTGTGTGTGCGTATGTGTGTGTTGCAAGCGGCTGGGATGCACTGTGATCATTACGATTCACAATGGCTTTGACAGCGGGGCTCTGGAGCAGTGGACACAGCATATGCCTAGGGAGATAACTGGTTGGCTGACTGGTTATCTTTACAGGCCGGCCGCTGCGCTGACTGCGTCCACTTCACTAATGAATCCAAATCTTTTAATTCAACCAGACTTCACTTTGGATACAAGACCTGCTCGGTGAAGCTGATATGTCTGTATTGCATCAGGCAAGGCCATGAGTCTGAATTATTTGTTTGCTCTCAAAGTTGTGATTAATTTTGCAGAAGTCTCGCCTCTATTCAAGTGGATTCAAAGCGGCGGACAGAGAGCATGTTTTTGGAATGGGAATATTTGGACTGCTGCTACAAAATGAAGCCGGTCTATAGTAATTTTACTGGAGAATTGTCATTTGCTCTTACATGCAAACTCCTTTATCTGAGGAAGAGTTATGTTTGTGGGTGTGTGTATATGTGTGTGTATATGTGTGACTACCCCAAGTGTGTAAGTGGCTCAGGTGGTAAAGAAAGGACGTCCTAATAATAGCCCCCTGTCTCCACACTGGTCCACAGGCTGTAGCCGTATCGATTCTGCCTCTCCATCTTCAGTGTTGCCCGGCATCGTTATAGAGCGGATACGAAGGGTTTGGTTGGGAATCTTGTGCAGTGCAGAGCAGCTATTTCTCCGACCCAAGCTGGATAAAGCCGAACGCCCTGGGGGGAGACAGCAGTGGTTTTTAATTGTTTGTAGTGTTAGTTGGCCATGCTGGAGGCGAGCTCTCCAGGGATGGGCCTCCAGCCCAGGTCCTGACCTCACCGCTCACATACAAACATCAACAACAACAACAACGTGCTAATGCATATATTCCCACACACATGTACTGTAGAAATAGTGCCTGAAAACACATAAATACTTGTATGTAATTAAAATCCGAATGAAGATTTATACTAATGCCTGAAAAGTCTAACAAAAAATCTTTGCTCTAATTTGATCCCCATTATGTCCATCACATGGGGATGGAGTTTTTTTTCTTCACATTTCATAGGAACACCAAAGACATATATAACTCTACATTAACTATATGCAAATTATGGCGATTTTTAAATTGTGGTAACATGTAAGATACATAATAAATGTGCCATGATTTTTGCTTGAGTGCCTTTTAATCGTGTGCGAGACTCTAATCATTCCTAACAGTGAGAACCCAAATGGACTTCTTATGCAGAAAATCTAAAATCTTATCTGTACTTGAGCTTTTTTCCCCATCATCTGCAGGAGTGGATGTTTTATCCTTTGATCTGCAGTACATTAAAGTAATACTGTGGGTTTGAAAAAACCATTAGATGGCCTTTTGCAGGGCAGCAGGTCTCTTTTAAAAGCACAATGAACCTCTGCACAGATCAGGTTAGAAACTTAGTTAAAGCCACAATAACACATAGTCTCAAATTAGTCTTAAATGGTGTTAGCCCTCAAATAAGACTATTGACTCTTGACCTGTGCTGTTGTGGTTCAATTACACCTACAGCTTTTTCCTGTTTTCAGCTGTTCGGAGCAAGATGGCGAGTTCTCAGAATCACTCGAGAGTTAAAATATTCACATGCTGTGTGTTTCGCCTTCATGCCTGCCTATCTCGCAGTCCGTCTGTCTGTCATCGTGGCAGGTCTTGTTGAATAGAGAGTGGGTCATCTCCCTGACAGAGCTCAACTGGTAGTTATGGCAGCCTCGCCACGGCTGGCTGGCTCCACACAGTCACCAGGAGACAGGGGATCATCAAGTCTGTCCTCCTGCTCCACCACACACATATAAGAGTGTGTTGCACACAATAAAGTGCTCAATGTCTTAAAAGCAAAACATGCACCTACCATAATAAAGTTGTAAAATCATTATGACAGATGCCCGCATGGATCTTACAATTATCACAGCTATACACTATAAAAAATTGTATTTAATTGAATTTGAATTAAAGCACAAAAGTAAAGTGTTTATGTAAGCAGCAAATTATCAGGGGCACAGGTATTTTTGTTTTTACTACACCTAAACTTGCATTTTTCAAATGGCCAGCAGGGGGCAACTCTTCTACTTACAAAAAGTAGATTTGGGCTGTGACTGCCCTACCATACAAGCATGCAGTGTCCTCAGTCAGATGTAAAAATGGTTATGGACAACATACATGAGACGTCTTCACAAACCAACTGTTGACATCCTATCAGTCTGTCTCTGAATACAGTCATTAAAATAGATGAACAACTAGCTAGCAATCGACCAAGGTTAAAACTTTATGTTGAAAATTTATGTTATCATGACAACAAAAAGTTCTAGCAAAGAGCTCATTTTTTTCTCCTTGTTACATCTTTTAAAAGGAGACTGAGCTCTTAACAACATTAAGATTAGTGGAAAAACTCTAATCCTCGTCCTACCTAACCCCTAATCCTGCCTAGGTGAGCTACTACTTTGAACACATTTTAGACTTCATCAGTATGATTAGTATGATAAATGTGTCATAATGATAAAAAAACTTTAATCATTACCTTTTAATAGCCAGTGTAGATACTTGTATCTATCTGTGTACCAAAATTCATGACATTTTCCTTGACGGCACATCTCCACCACTGGAAAAGAAGCACAATCCAATGCCTGGAAGGTTAGAAAATTCTTCTTCTTTTTATAGTTTTTGACAAAAGTTGTATAGCGTTAAATTAATACTTATATTTCCTAACATAAAAAGTGAAGAGAATTCAACTTTGATATATTTTCGCTGCTTAGGAAAACCAAAGAGAAAAAAAGAAAATAAAAAAGACATAACCCCACCAGTGAATGTCCCAGTTGTTCCACAAAGCCAACAGTGTTTTAATCTTCTTCGCCACTTAATGTCCCATTTAAATGTTCTGTAGCCTTCAAATATGAATCATGAATATCTGCGCCCGGGGGTTGGCCAGCACAGTCTATTAGAATACATCACTACCCTACCAGGGGACCACTTTGTGCATCCCTCTAAAATGTATCATATCTCCACTGTAGAGAGGGAGACATGACTTCATGTGTCTTGTGATGTAAGGATTATTACAATTCATGAAATTCAAACACTTATGGCAGCGCCATTAATTTGAACCATAAGCCATTGGGGAGAGATTTACTGCAGAGTTAAGGGCGATCACACCATTAAAGGACTTGGGAGGAAGATGGAGAGAGACTGCAAGAGATAACTGGATAGAGCTGGAACTTAGCAATAGCAGCAGCTGTTTGAATTTCATGTATAAGTGCAGCAATTAATATTTCCATTTCATGCTCTAAGGTCAACTTTGCAAACATTTCCGTCAGAATTAGAGAGGGAATCGTTGAGTTCTGAAGGTTCACTAGTTAAACCGTAACCCCTGCCTTCTGCTTTTGCTCTATCTCAGACTACATGCAAAAGTGCTGAATTTTGCATGAGCGCCTGAGCGTATAGCAACTGGAACCCTATTGCGTTGTTTACTGAGATTTCCTTGAGGCATCTCACTCCACGCAGCCCATTCTGATAAGACTATGCACACAGCTGTCTCTGGTCGGTGCTGTGTGATGGTCTTGTTATACAGCAGAACAACAGGCAGAGGTCAGGAAATGCAGACATACTGCTTAGCTTCAAAATGACCAATAACAAAGTGCCCCCCTCGTGTTCATTTCTGAGCTAGAGCTGGTATAAGTTTACGTGACTCACAGCTGAAACAGAATGTTCAGTCTTTCACACTGTAAGAGCAACAAAATGCACCTTTTCTATTGCAAAAATTGATATTTTTACTGCTGTGTGATATGATACATTAAAAGTTTTATATGAAAGATTACCTGACTTTCAACGCTGTCGGTTATGGCATTATAGTTAGGAGAACATTAGCAAAGGAATAGGAAGCGGTGAACAACAGCTAGCCTGGCACCCGCAAGTTTTACTAGGATGTCATGTATGATGTGGGAAGTTTTAAGCAGGCAAGAAAAAAAGGGAATAATTTAATTTTGTTTGGAAAAACTGTCATTTGCAGAAATTAGACAGAAAAGCCTTCAAGTAAACCTTCCATAGCTTACTAGGCACAATACTATATAATACTCGGGATCAGCCAGCAGCTCCTTCAAAATAAAGTGAATAGAAGCATGTCTAAGCGGAATACTGCATTTAAATCTAAGATAATAAGTATCTAATCAGTGTCTCAGGGGAAATTTAAAACAATAAAAAGTTAAACAAGCTAAATAAAAACTCAACAACAGACATGACTACTAAGATAACTTAAAAGAACCAGAGAAATGAATTTTTTTTAAAAAAGCAAAAGAATTAACAAGATTGTGAGAGCAGCTAGTTAGAAAGTGTCAGAGTCTGGCTGAAGCTGACTGTGTAGAGTGAGGAGGAGGACCCAAGTGCAGACACGAAAAACTGAACTTTGATTTAACTAAGGACAAGTCGTTTATTTAAGGCTGGTTAAATAGCGCAAAAAAAAAAGGGCAAAGGCGAAACTAAACAATAACCTAGACTGGGTGAGCTAAGGTTAAAACATGAAAAAACCCTGAACCTGAACGTGAACGTGGACATGAAGCTCTGATATGGATACATAAAAAACCTAGGAACATGACGTGAACATAGCGGATGACCGGACGAGAAATAAATGAAAACACACAGGAGGGGATCAGGGGAAGTGGAAACATATGGGGAAACAGCTGACTGGAATGAACATAATGACACTACAGGGGAAGTGAAACTAAACATAATGAACATGGGACACCAGACCTCTTCAAAATAAAACAGGAAACATATGAGACACAGACACAACATGAGCCTGACGATATAGAACACGCAGACATGAAACACATGAAGGGCGAGGGAGACTTAAACACAGGGGTGAAGATACAAGGGGAATCTAATAGACAATGAACTATAACAGGGCAGCCTAGGCAAAATAGCAATGAGCTTAGATAACTAAATGAGAGTTAAACAAACAATATCAAAATATAAGAAAACTCAAAACACTGGGTCAAACGACCCAGGACCGTGACAGAAAGTAGTTATTCTACAGCTACTCACTTAACAGTGTTTGTAGCTCATGTCTGGCTCAGCACACACACCACTTTAAAATGGCCAATGGGAAAATAGTGTTTTTCTGATGGCCAGTTTCAATTTATGAAAATGATTATGAAATGGATTATGGGCAATGGAAGAACCTAGAATCAATTTTGACATCAATCTGAACCCTTTTATTTAAAATGTTAATTCATAAATATATGTGAGGGTAACTTTTACTGAGGTTATACCGTCTATGGAAAAAAGTCAATGCAACAGCAGGTTATGACAAGCTATTTATTACTTTACCATAATGGTAAATCGTGTTTGCTTACAATGTTGATTCTTTTTACTTTTAGTTAGATACATAGAAAAAGATTTCAAAGCAACACACATTGATTTTCTCTAGCCCTTATTTCACCTCACCATGCAGACATGGGTTTGCATGGTGGACTTTCAGAATGAATCCAGCTGACTGTAGTCTTCTCCAAGTGGCTCAAGCTCTGTGTTTGCTATCATTTGTCACATGGCCACAGTGTTATGGGTTCAAACAGAAATTTGCAATGGCTCAGTGCACTCCAACAGCACAGTTTTCCATCTCCGCTCTACCCTGGCCCAGTTTCATTATCCGCAAGGTATTCAAGGAGTAATGGCTTCTAGGGCCACAAACCTATTGGCCATTTCAAGTTCTTTGCCCAGACCTTTGTTGTTATTGTTCAAGAACTGTGTGCAAGTGTTTGAAGAGACGGAATCGCACAGCCAACTGCAGCCGTAGATCTGATTGCAGTAGTAAAAGACGTGATCTCTGAGCAGTTCCTTTGAGGATTTAAATACACATTGGAATCTTTTGCTTTAAAGCCGATTTGACAGCAGAAAAGTATGGGGGGGAAAAAGCCACAGAGAATATATTTTAAGTGTGGCCTTGGTTCTTGGATGCTCCAATCATGCAAGAAATTCTCCACATTCACTGACAATCACACAACTACAATATATCAAGTAGAAAACTGTATATAAACTTGTTGTCTTTCCCAGGCATAAAATAATTTTCTGCACCAGTGGCAACAATTAAGGAAATTAATGGCGCTGTATCATGTCAACAAGTAAAAATAGCTTTGTTTATGTGCTTAAGATTCAGGTTTTTGCTGTGTCTACATGTAAAAATGGTCTGTAAACCGGGCCGTTTTTTCCTCTGGGGAGTAGCTGTAGTGTAACTTCAGCTCCATTGAACATCACTCTTCACTGGGTTTGAGGTATCTGATTGAGTCCATCCATGTGGAGCGCTATTGAATCAAAAGAGTAAACCTCAAGGATATGGCCCACCACACACACACACACACACACACTGTGTGTGAGCTAGGATAAATCCTCACACTTACAAATGACAGCACACACACAAAACCTCTGAATTTTAAGCAGGTGCACACACTTACAGTTAGGCCTGGAAATGTTTGGGCAGTCACACATTTTTTGTTAATCAGCTGTGGACTGAAACATGTTCAAGTCACAGTGCTATGATAAATATAGACTTTTCAGCTGTAATTAAACTGTTGAGGAATTACAGCTACTTTTATACACAGTCCGCTGTTTTCAGGGGCTCTGCTGAAATTAGAAATGCTTTTCAGAAGCCCTGCTTTAAAAATTAATTAAGGTAAAAGATCTGTAGTTTATTCCAAGTCTGGCATTTGCATGGGAAAGTTGTGGTTCTTAATCCATATGATACATTCAAAGGAGCTCTCAAAACAAGTGAAACAGGCCATGCCTCAGAGAGAGAGAACATAGGAGTGTCCATATAAGTCGTTTTGGTACATCCTGAGAGGAAATAATAAGGCCTGAAGGTCCATGTTTGATACTGTAGCAACAGTGGATGTTCTCAGCTGCAGAAAACCCCTACACTTTTCAAGTCTGAAAAAGAGACAAGATTCAATAAGAGAAAATACAAAGACCACGCCACAAAGCCTCAGACTTTGCCAGAACAGTTTTCTTAGGATAGGTGACACTATGATCAACCTATGATCAACAAATAAGGAAGGAAAAAAAAATCTGGGCAAGGCTTAGAACAGATCATGATCTGAAGCATATTGCATTGTTTCGCAACTGAAAATAAGTGTAACATACAGAAGTGGCCAAATCAGGAATTTCGCTTGCAAAACTGAAGCCACAAAGGTTAGAAAAAGGCAACAACTAAAGCCAGCTGAAGTAAAGGCCTGGCAAAGCATTACAGAAGAGGACACCCATTCTTTGACAATGTTCATGGGCTCCAGACCTTAGCCAGTTATCGCCTGAAAAGGGTTTTCTACAAAGAGGTAGAAATCAGCATATTATTTATCCTAAACATATTTACATTTCCTCTCCAACTAACACAAGAGTTGTGCCATATCGCATTGTCCACAATAATGCCAGTATGACACTGTAACAGTGATGTTACAACGAGACAAGCCCAGACGCGTCCGAGAACGAGATCGGTGTGCCAGCAGTTGATGATCCTCGACTTAGTCAAAAGGGAGCTCCTTCAGCAGCTTCCAACAAAGCACAATGGTTTACAAAATACGCAAGAAATCTGTTCTTGCTTAAGGTGGAAATAGCAGACTTGTTTTGAGGCAAAAACACATCGTCAAGTACAACCAGACTGTGAAGGCCTGTGAAGCCTTGAGACGCTGGCAGTTGCTGATGTGCAACCCAGAAGTAAACAAAGGACTCAACCTAGGACGACTTGAACATTCATTGGTTGCATGCCATATGACACGAAGCTGCTTTTACTTAAAATTTCCAGGAAAAACACCACCTAAGCCACTTTTGTGTTTACATTTGATTTATTCTGTGTCATATTGCTGTGTCATTACTGTTGCACTATAAAGCTGCTACTGCTGCTTGCACCTTGTGGCCCTAGATTCACTCTTTGAACTCAGTAGTCTCTCATCACTGATAGCAACTCATTGAAAAAAAAGGAAAATTCAATTTCTTTCGCTTTGTTTTGCACTAAATGATAAAATGTAGTCTAGTATTTTTTTCTACATTGCCAGATATAATTTTGAGGCTATGTTGCACATCCCAAATTAATGCAGTGTTTTTATTCAGCCCCTTGAATTAAAACTGAGAGTCTGTACTCCAGCTGCATCACTTCAAAATATATAGGGTGGTGGTGTACAGAGGTAAACCTGTCAAAACTGCATCAATGTCCAAGAACGTCTAGATCTAACTGCAAATGTGTCTGTTTTAAAAACTTAACAGTCTGGGCATTTGAAATATTTCTAATTCTAAATCTGCTCATAATAAATTTGGTTCTTTTTTTAAATGACTGATTGAAGCAGAGGAGCCTGTGATTTATCATTTAATCCCAGCATGTGTCATCGGTTCTTCCCACAATGCTGAAGAGATGGATTTTTTTAAAATCATAATTATATTGTTCCTGATTGTCACGTGTTGATTTGCATTAGTGGTAGAAAAGCAAATTCCTGCTCGGAGGGAGATTGGTTTGATTTCAAAGAGGCAACAGAGAGAGATAGAGACGGACCGGTCAGCAACAATAACCCTGCACTCACCACTGCAGGAGCCAATGCTGCACTACTCGGCTACACCTCTCAAGTGGTTAATTAAATGAGTCCACGCACAGGGCTAGCACACTACGCTTGGTTTACCATAAACAATGTGATTAAAGCGGCCATGGGGCAGCCAGAATGTAGAGTTGGGAAGAGAAAAAGAACTCCGATCACCATGGAGATGTGTGAGAAAAAAGGTATGAATGCAGATAGGGATGTCATTATTACTTTTTTATTCATTATTTTCATAATGACTGTCATTATGCACAGGCTCTGATTGAATTCCATTTTGTTAGTCAGGTTTGTGGCGAGCAGAATAATTATCACTTAAGTGATATTAAGATTCATGCTGAACATTTTCATGGTCAGAGCCTGTGCATGTGCAAAAGGACTCGCTTGTCTTTGATTATAAAAGAAAAGCAGAAAGAAGTGGAAATGAGTTGTGACTGATTAGAACAGGGACTGTAACGTTGCAGATTGTTTTAAATGCCAAAAGGGAATATTACACACACATTTAAATGCACTGTTTTATTGTTTTTACTTTGATTACTTTATGAACAGCATAACCTCTTTTGTTCGACACAGAAAAATTCAAAAGCACTCATCCAGTCGGTATATAAAAGTGATGCTTACATCGTTAGAGGTGTAACCATCAGTGGACTAATTCATTTACAGCATGTGAAATAAAATGTATTCATTGATTAAATCTGTGCAGCCATAAAAATGGAGGATAACTCGGTCATTTAGTTGCAAAGAGACTTTGCTTTGTGAATCTGACAGAAGAATCCAACAAGAAACAGTTCTTTATGACACATAATAAGAGTTCTTACTAATGTCAGCACATGGTGACACTGTATTTCATTCGATTGTGAAGTCAACAGAGGCCTCAGTGCTCTGTAACAGAACGAATGCATGCGTGAGACGTGGCTGTTTCAAGCACCCCTGTTTTTATCTCTTCATGCACGACGTTTGGATGATTCTTTTCTTATTTTCACAAATGTATGGCCTAGTTTTCTATGTTCATTGTAACCTGCTCAAGCAGGAGGAGGAGGAGCATGTTGTACTGTGGAAAAGTCTCGAGTCACCCCTCGTTTCTTCATGTTTTGGCAGGAAAACATGTGCAAGCTTAAAATGAAATCCAGTATATGAGGCAAAACAGAGTTAGCACCATTCTGATGAGCTTGAAAGTCAATATTTGGTGTTATCACGTTTATCCTTGAATACAGCCTGAACTGGGAAATCACTGTACTTTTCTGCACTTTTACTTTTGACAAGATCTCAGCCCCAAACCAGAGCCTCCTCATGAATTCAGATTCATCACTGAGACCTGTCGCCACTAATTTTCATTCTGCTTCTTATGTAATTCAGCTTACCTCAGCCTTTTCTCCCTGTTTGCCTTCCTTAAGAATTGTTTCTTGACATCCACTTTTTCACTAAGACTATTTCTAATCAGGTTTTGGTCAACAGCAGATCTGTCAGGTCTTTGGACATGCTAAGATTGCTAAGTTGTCTGTTATATATAGACTCAACACTCAGTCATTTTTTGAATTATGTGCATTTTTTATGCTCAAGAGCAGTGTTAAGTTACTTAACAAACAAACAAAAATAAGCATTCCTCTGAAATGGCCAGGTACAAAGACTGGAAAGGCAGTTAATGTCCAAAGAAAAACTCTGACAGACCTTTAGAAAGCCTACAGAACTATTGCTCCTTGTATGTAGGCAACAGTATATTTCATGGTACAGTAGAATGTAATGCTGCATATATGCTTACATCAGGATGCACTCTATATAAACTAAATACCTCTTCTCCTATAGGAGTTTTAACCCTGACAGTTTGGCATCAAGTACATATCAATATTCCATTGAAATCTTAAATATCATATCAACATTTTTGTTTTTATTTCAAATACTTAATATCTTTGAAAACCTTTTTTTTTTTTTTTTTTTTTTTTTCATTTTTTTTTTTTTAAGGT
>VUQG01046089.1:54226-65795 GCA_015106755.1 Etia nguti
GCAGAGGAAGTACAGCAGCCAGGCAACTGGTGGGCCACTGACTCCACCAGCCTATGTCTCCTCCACCCTGGGGGGTTCCCGCTCAGCAGACTCTATTCCCAGCTTTACCTCCCCCTCCCTCAGTGAGCAAGGTCCTGAAGACCACCGTCTCCACCTCTCTCACTCAGCACCTGGACTTACCTCCTCCTCATCCACTTCCAACTCCCGGCCTGCTGAAGAACAACTAAAAACCAGTGATCCTCACCTCCTGGACATGGTTACCTCTGAAATTGTACAGCAGGGCCCCCCAGTGGATTGGAGTGACATTGCAGGTCTAGAACTTGCCAAGGCTACCCTGAAGGAAGAGGTCCTATGGCCCATTCTGCGTCCAGACATGTTCAGCAGTTTAGGACCAGCCCTGCGTTGTGTGTTGCTGTTTGGCCCCAGGGGCAGTGGTAGGACGTTGCTGGGACGTTGCCTGGCCAGTCAGCTGGGGGCACCATTCCTACAGCTCAGCGGCTCAACATTGGCCACAAAGTGGCTGGCGGATGGAGAAAAAATCATCCGAGCATCATTCCTAGTGGCACGGTGCCGGCAGCCCTCAGTACTGTTCATTAGTGAAGTGGACATGCTCTTGTCTGCCCACCTCAGTGAAGAGAGTCCTATCAACCGGCTTAAAGGTGAACTTCTTGCCCAGTTAGATTCACTTCTTATGGGCTCGGGCGAGGATGGAGGCAACCAAGTATTGGTGGTTTGCTCCACAAGCAGACCACAGGATATGGATGAAGGACTGCGCAGGTACTTTTCCCGGAGGGTCCTGGTGCCTCTGCCGGATAGCGCAGCTCGAAACCAGATCATGAACCAGCTCTTGGCCCAATCTCAGCACAAATACTGTTTGAGCGAGGAGGAGCTGGCGCTGCTGGTCCAGCGTACCGAGGGTTTCTCAGGACTGGATCTGGCCAGACTCTGCCAGGAGGCTCTTGTAGGTCTGTTACATGTCTCTGCACAGGGCGTGGACATGACTGGTATGATGCCCAGGGGACAAATCAGGCCCCTCACCTACCAGGACATTGAGAGTGTCTTTTGTAAATTCCAGGCAAGCATATCGCAGAAAGAGATTGACACTTACACTGAGTGGAACAAAATGTTTGGTTGCAGTCAGTGAAAAGATAGATTCCGCCCTTGAGAAAAAGAGGTTTCCACAATTCCTCCCCTCAGGGCAGAAGCATTGTGCTGAAGGGAAAGGCACACAAAAGGCCAACACAAGCTCTCACAAGCAGGGTTTAGATGCACCAAGAGAGTCGCTTTGATGAGACAACTGGCAGTTTTGCAGTTATTGAACAAGAGTTTTAATTTGAATGCTCGACACTCCAGAAAGCCAGGGATTGTTTACACATTGCAAGCAAGTTGGCTTCAGACAGGACACCCCAGTGTCTGTGTATATATTGTTATGTTGTTGTTCTTGAGATTTAGTTGGCTATCCAAGTGCCTGAAGTGGTGCTTTCTGAGTTTATTTGTTTATTTGCCTCACAATCTACATTCATGGCATGAGCTGATAATTATTAAGAGCTTTAAAAACTTCAGCGGCGTGTCTGAAAGATCCAGATTGACAGTCACTGTTGGGTGGTGGTCAATCGACCTTTATTGTCTTACTAAGAGCAGAAATCCATTTGGGCTGCAGTAGCCTGGGCCCCTGACTCTCACCCATGTTTCTGATCCTGTGTCTGCAAAACAAGCAAACGTAACAAACCAACAACCAACACTCAGGAAAGCGTTTGTGAATTGTACAGTACCTCAAGACATCTTCACGAAAAGCACTAAGACCTGAGAGGAGAATCTGGCAGTGTTAGGTGTACCTCAAAAGACTAGGCTAAATAGCAAAGAGGTGGCAATGAATGTACTAAATGTGTTCTGGATTGGTGGAACATATTCTGTAGTGAGAGTAAAATCATTTTGTCTTTTTTTTCCCCCTCACTGCAGGTGCTTTAGTTACCTGTTTCTCCTTGACCAATCATTATGAGCTTATTCCCATTGCTGTTGCAAAATATAAAACTGTGTTGTTTTGGGGTTTTAAAAGATGGGCAGGTGTTGGGTTGGTGGGAGTTGTACATTAATTAAAACAACCATAATAAACATTGTCTATAATACATGATCTAGGCTATATGGTTTAGCTGCATGGAACCGCATTAGTTTATCAGCTAACTCCTGCGCAGAATATTCATCATACATTTAGCGAGGTATTCTCTGATCTGGATGAACTTAAATAAATGGAAGGAATCATTCTTCATATAAATACACTTATTTGCTTTTTTATCTGAGAGATCAGGCTAGTACCAACAGCTGTTTACATTAACTTAACTGTGTTTTTACAGGGATTTTGCAATGCTAAGCTAATGGGCTAATGTTTGTAAACTTGGCAATCTTTCATAAAGAGAACAAATAAGTGCATTTCTCCAAAATATCAGTGATATCAAAGGAAAAAATTACTGTCTTTTTGTGTGGGTCTTACATTATTGTTAGCAGGGTTTTAAGGAACGCATGTTTGTCAGTCAGCATCAAGAAAGCCAGGCTTGGATATTGCCCTTACCAAGTCCAACTGAAATCATATTTAGTTATTTTTTGCAATATAAAAAAATGTCATATATAAATATGCTTTTAAATTGACTTTTAACTTTGATATCATTAAAAGAACAGAACATGCTCATACAACCATAAATACCAATCAGACATTATAACAATTATGCTGTGACTAAAATAGGAGAACTACGAAAACATGAGTCATATCATATCTGTGTAGGTGCAACATTTTACAAAAATTACATTAGTGCTTTATTTGCTATATTTCTTTGAGGTCTTCAACAATTACTGGTGTTTATTTTATTTTTTTTAATTAATGGTAAGTCTGTTTTTCATTGTGAAAATCAAAATAAATAAGTGAAATATAAGAACATGGTTACAGTTTTTGCAAGAAAAAAAATTTGATTTACGTCTTATGCTGATTTAGTCATGTGACCTCTACAGCCCTCTTATCAATGATCTCTGAGTAATGTTACCGACTGTAACGGTTCTTGGGGACAGACAACAAAAAAATCTAATTTGAGAGATAGTTATGCTGTAGAAGATGACACAATGATTTCAATTGGACTTTGGTACCGTTTGTAGAATTCCCCCTTGTTAAACAGTCGCTCAGTTTCCAAGACACAGATGACGCTTAGCTATAGACAAAAAAAATTCTTCATCTTCATTAATTTCATATATATATATATATATATATATATATATATATAATTTTTTTTTTAGGCTTAATCCACATCTAAGGAAACTAACTTACCATGTTTAGCTGTATTTGAACTGGATTAGCTTTAGAATGGGATGCCACTCATGTAAATTACATATGTGGAAAGTAGAAATTTAAAAAAATCTATTTGGTTGCACAGCAGTTGTCATAACCATAATATGGGCAGTCAGGAGGTATATGCAGTTGGAATATATATGTTTTTCTCTATTTTTTTAAATCAAAGATGATCACCCCAGAAAAACAAATCAGTTCTAAACCATGTCTTTCTTTTTGCTATAACTGTAACTGCAAGTTACTAAGATGGTATGAAGCACATGATCTACATACATTTGAGTTCATAATGTTTAACATGAGTGGGGAATTTTGGCAGTAGTTTTGAAGACCTACATCACCGAACAATATCTGTTTCCCTTTGTGTCACATTAGAATGTATTTTTGTCTCTTCCGTGCCACAGTTTAAGGAGCTGTTGTGGCATGGGACTACTAAAATCTATTGCACGTGCACTAAAGCGTTTTGTGTGTAATTTCGGGGGGGGAGGGTTGAAATTTGTCAACGGCATTGACAGCACTTATTTATTTGGTGTTTTATTTATCTGAACTGCTGATCAGTCTTACATTTTTTATTGTACCTCCTGATTTTTCTATAAGAAAAATATCACGAGCTGCTTGTTGTGTATGCCTCGTGTCGCTATCTCGTAGGCACCATCAGTTCAGTACCTGGTGTGGGGTGGGGGTGGGGAGTTCTGCTGAGCATCAGCAAACTGATGGAAGAGAGAGACAGACAGGCAGCGTGGTGGCAGCAGCACAAGGGGGGAAAGCAGAGTGGTCCGTCAGAAAACCACCCTCAAAACAATCTGTACCAGAATTCTTTCTGTCAGCAAATCCTCTGGAGAGAGAGTCCCTTTGGACAGAAAAACCTACTAATGCACTTCACAGCACACAACAGCAGCACAGGCCTTTCCTCCTCTCTCTCTATCCCTCGCCATTCTCCACAAGCCGACCGACAAACCACTTGAAACACACTGGTCAATGCTACGCTTTGTTTGTTGCGTGTTTAGCGGTCCTCTTTTCATGTCTTTTTCTCCATGATGTGCTGATCTTTTCCCCTTTTTTTCCCTTTCTTTAAGTAGAGTTCTTCTTTAAAGCATTTCTACCTCATGGCTACAAAACACACGTGGTATTTGATTTATGTCTTTTACAAATGTCAGACATTTGTGGAAAATGTATAAAAAATGACAAAAAAAGGAGTAGAGAATAACACCATGAAGTTTTGCGCAGTCTACCTCAGATGACTGTACTTAAAAACATTTCCCTGATGGTGCGACCAGAGGCTGCAGCATAGCCTAGTGTGCGTGTGCGCGTTTGTGTGTGTTACGACGTGTCAGATCCGAGACAGACACACACTTGTGATCAAACTGATGTGAAAACACACAAGCGATTCGTGAAGGGGGCGGGGGACGGTTGGGGGTCAACCTAAACGTGACCTGGAAATGTATAATCCAATACATTTGCTTTAATCTTCTGTGAAGTACTGTGGTTGTGCGCGTGTGAATGTGTATATACATGGGCACACTCTTTTTATTTAATTTTATTTTTTTGATTTAGTGTGTTAAATTTTATAAATTGTTAGTATATATAACACACTTGCACAACTTTAAAACAGAGTGTAATGTGTTTCTGTTGTACATATCTATACATACAATACAAATGCACCACTTGTTTATATGTGTGAATATGTTGCCATACTTGCAGTCAACTTAAATGTATTTTCATGTAATCTGAGATACAAGCAGCAACAAACAATTCATTAAAGACATTTTCTTGGGAGATTACATCTTGTATATGTTTTTTTTGTTTGTTTGTTTTTATTGGAAGAGTTAACGTTAAGGCTCTGAGGGATGAATTGGAGGTAAAAGATTAATAACTGAATTTATTTATCAGTAGAATGGAAAAATAAATGTATTGTCCTGCCAAAAAATAGCCCAGCTGAAAAATCGCCTTAATGAGCCTTGTGTTAGTCACCCTTGTGTGCAATTATAAAATCATCCGTGTTGCACAGGAAGCCAGCGCTGTCGCTTCTCTCATTAAAATGTAACAATTCATTTCTCTTGCTATGCTAAGAGTGGCAAGACCAAAACATTAAAGCATTAATTATGTTTCTCCATCACAAAGAATTTGGATTATGTGAGTGCTTCTAATGAAAATTATGTGCATTTACCCGCTATATTTCCGAGGTGTCATTATATAGCTACTGGTGAAGTGTGGGAAGCTGCCGCGTAGCCTCCATAATTATCTCTGAAAACTCGAACACGTCACAAGGTTAAAGTGCATCGAGGGCTGCTGTTTTCTTTATTTTTCCACTTTGAAACACGCTAAACATGCTATGATCATAAATAATTCATGACGTATATACATTAAATCTATTTCCCCATCTGATTTTTCCGACACAAAGAAATAACCCGTATTCATGACGCTATGGTTGATCAGCAGGGGACGTTATTGGAAAATTAAGGCCAGCAGCCGGACTTGAGCTTTACTCACAATTTAAAGGTTTACATTCTTCCAGTGTGTGCGTTTGCACCCCGAGGTTATCTGCCAAAACACTGTCCTCTTCATTTTCTAAAGGTCCTCCTCCCTCCATAAGCTGTGCCTCACACCTCCGCTCACTCTTTTGCACAACAATTAAAATATGTTAAGTGATCATTTTCCTTAAGTAGTCTTAAATGTGCAATCTATTCAAATATGAGAGGAAATTGCCCACAGCTCACAAAAAAGGAAAAAAAATCGGAGGCGACTGAACAGGGGTAAAGCTGGAATAAATTATGCAAATAACACAAAAGACTTTACCACTTGAAAGCCTAATTTTCCTATAATCAGCACACTGTCGCCTAATATTTTTTTCCCACCTCTTATTAAAAGTGACTGTTCTTTTGCCGATCATCAGATGGCTCTATCTGTCTAGCTGCTCTTGTGAAATGACTACAGCCTGCCAGACTAAATGCTAAAGCATTTTGCTGGAGCTTTTAGATGATGGTTACATTCCCACACAAGTAATTATGCGTCGGAGAGTCCAGAAATAAGGTTTAATTATACAGTAATCGTCTGTGATGGACACTAGGAAGTGGTGAGTACCGCCAGACTGCAATCCATCAATGACAAACCTCTGGCCAGTTTTAATTCCTCCTCATTTGCATCCTAACCTCCACACCAAGTTGCGCAAACGCTGTTAAATGTTAATAGGACCTGTCTCGCCACTCAAAATGAATGGTTAAGCCATTTTTAGTCACTTTTCTGTCTCCCTCCGCCTCCTCCGCCTCCACCACCGCCACTCACTCTCTTCTATCCTCACTTTGTTTCATCTCTTGTCTTCTCTTTATCTAGCTACCTCTTTAACCAGCTCACTTCTTTTATTCCTTTCCACGGCCATCATCTTCACACAATTCTCTCTTTTCCTGTCATCCTTTCCTCCCATCTTTCATTCTCTCCTCCTTCCTTCCCTTCCTCGCAGGCTTTGCCGTGGAGGAGGCACAGAGCGGTCACTGATGCACTAATTGGGAGCAACACTTACAGTTTTATCTCCCCCTACCACTAATAGCGGTCTGCACTGAAGCAACTCACCTTAGGATGAGGAATGGAGGGATGAGTTGGAAGGGGGGGGGGGGGCGAGGCCTTCAATGAAAAATTCTTCCAGGCAGCACCACAGCACGGACTCTGTGTGAGATTGGGCCCTCAAGCCATCATAGTTAATCCATATCCCGCAGGACCTCGGACTCAATTCCCTGCTTCATTAATTGAAAACGATGGCCCTTTTTTGGTGCGTGTGAATAAAACAAGGAGTCATTTATGAAAAAGAAAAAAAAACATTTTGTCTGGTTTTGTTCCTGAAGTAGCTGCAATCTCATTATGTCTCTGTGCTGCATTTCAAAATGTGCTATCATCTTTGTCTTGATTGTCTCCCAACGTCGGGAGAGATAAATACACACCCCGCTTTGCTGTGCTGATGCCAGGACTGTTTTTCAGTGAATCATTTGAAGTCTTATCAGCCTTTATGGAAATAAAGCCTTTGCTTAATAAACTGTTTCACAGGCTTTGGGAGAGTAGCACATAAACACCTTTTTTCTCCCTACAACGCCATCATTAGCGCATCTTGTTCAATGCTTTACACATAATTGGAATCAACATCTATTGTTCATGTTCTTGACCTTCCACTTGTTTTCCAGCAGACACTTAGAAACATTGTATTACTGCTGAGAGGGAATCTTAACTAGGCGAACACATGCTAAGTGCCTTTACTTTGTTTTATCAGGGGCACATTGCTTCACTTTGAATATAACTTGAAAACTCATACCTATCTCATTTAAATTATCTGATAAAAATACCAGTACGATACCATGTATTCAAATATACAATTGAAATTAATCATGCTGCCTATTCTATATGCAGCTGACAATTACCTGTGCAGTGTGGATCAAAAGTATAGATAATACACGTTAAAGCATAATACTGTGAAACTATGATTTGTAGTATAATAGAAAGTGGAAGGAAAAGTTATGAAATTTGAAAAATGTACAATAAACATCATAGACCTCTACATTACCTCTCATTAAAGCTGAAAAAAATATTTTTTTTTATATTAACAGTCATTCACGTTAATACTTGAGTAAAATTGTGACATCATGAAGTCTATACTTGCCTTTTGTGCCTTTTTCCATTCCTTAGTATCATCTCATGGTTAGCTTACAGAAAACAACTAATCGAATACCCTGTAACTCACACTGGCTATATACAGGGAGCCCTAAACTATATTAGATGTGCACATTGCTCTACACATCATCACCACTAGCAGTATCAGTGAAATCAGTGTACACTACATTCACCACTGCCATAGCAATCTTAGAAGCACAAGCTGGAAGCCACAATCAGGGAAGCCTGGAAGGCTGTTGGTCAGTTAACGTGGATGAAAAAGAGGTACAATAAGATGTCCATACCTGAAGCTCAAGAAACTGCCAAACAAAGGCTCATAGCTCTAGCCACAAGCCTAAAGAGATATACCAGAGAAGCAAAGGCCAAGAGAATAAATGACTTATTTTCCAAAAATCCATTCTCATGTTTCATTGTTGCCCCTGCAGTGGAACTGTTGTTAATTTCATTAACAACAACGCAGCTGTAATTTATTAACACCAGCACAAATCCCTTATACCATTTTCTTTTGGTTTTTATGTATTTTTATTCATAAACACAACACCAGCAACACAACACAGTTGAAAACCAGCCCAAAGAGGCTGAAAAGCAATTTGCAAAAAGTCATTATACTGTAGAGAGATTTACAAGAAGGTTACAGTGCTGCAAGCCTGACTGTTCACTGCTTTAGATACCTGTTGAGGGCTCTGTCTGCTCGATCTGAGTTAACATACACTCAACTTTAATCTCTCTGTGCTTTTTTGCTAGCTTTGCATTAGCATGCTGTATGTGCAGATGCTTGGAAATAGTGTTAGCGGTATAATATAGCTGTTTGTGATCTGGATACGGTTTGCACTTTACCATTGCACTCTTATCCTTTCATGCAATAAAAAAAGTAGCATTTATATCTCCCCTCATCAAAAATTGTAGAACCGTCGACCATTTCTCTCACCCCAGCACGGGAACTGAAAACAGCTGATTGTAGCACAAAATCTTTGTAACACAAGCAACAACATAACATGTAACTGTGATGTAATTGTTGAATTCAGTACAGTAAAGGGTTGCATTACTGTGTTACTGAAAAATGAAATGTGGTTATAGTAACACCTTACTTTGGAACAAATTGCACCTAACACTGTGTATTTATGTATGTATAGGGATTAACAGCTCCTAGTTGTTGACACTTAGTAATACTGAAGTTAATATATTATATATTATATACAGTCTATGATTAATTTTACTTTTTTGTTGTTGTTGTTGCTCATTTCAATGTACTAATTGTCAATAGTCATCATACTTTCTAATCATAGATTAATGCTTTATTCTGATGCTTAATGTAACACTTGAACCAACTAAAATAAGTAATAAAATCAGTGAACTATTGGTTTACAGCTAATATTAACTGCTTGTCACATAAGAGCAAGTCTGTAAAAAAAAACCCTGAGTTTACTGAACTCAGTGTAATATTACCTTTTTAATATTATGTTGTATTTTTAACCTTGTCTTGCAGTAATAGAAGTACTCATGATACAGGCAGAAAGCTATCCAGATTGTAAATGCTGAAATCACTCAGCCTTGAGCGACTGCTCAAGCTTCTTCATCTACAGTTCCAGACCCAAGTCCTGTAGTCGCTCCAGCTCTCTCCATCCTCCAACCCCAGAGAGATTTAGGGGTGAGTTGGGTTGCTGCAGGGATTTCCTCCTTCAGTGCCCACTGTTGTTTAATCGCTCACCAAGAGCATTTGGAGACAACTTTTGTAAGATATTCCATCTAATTGGGCTGCTTTCTAATCAAGCTCCTCTCTGGGTGGAGTCACATTTACTTTCCAACCTCATCATTTCAGTCACCTATGATGAGTTCATTGATGAGTTTTAACAGGTTTTTAACAATCCCCTTAAGGAATCCTGGGCTGAATCTGAAGTGTCTAATGATGATTTAACAGGGGAGTAGATCTGTATCTGAATTTCCTGTCAAGTTTAAAGGGTTGGTTGATGAAGCAGGTTGGGGAGATACGGCTTTAAAAAATGGTTTCTATCAATTCCTAAGTGATAAGTGAAGGGTAAGTGAGCCACTAAGGATGACGCTAAGCTAAGATTCCCTTGAGAATTTAGGGGATTGCTAGGGGGATTGATAACCAGCTTCATGAATGGGCACAAGAACTACAAATCCTGGCAGAGTGCAGTCTACAGACTACACTTTAATTTATTTCAATGGAATTTAGATAGTGTCAAATCATAACAACAGTTGCCCCAAGTTCCGCTTGCAAAACCTCCTTTACCTTCCCATTCATGCTCTTCCTCATGATAGTTGAGGAGCTGAGCTGGGGTGAATCAAACTTTCCCTGGAGGCAGAGAGGAGGGAGAAAAAAGATGCATGTATCATAGTCAGATTAGGCATTATGTTGCATGCCATTAAAAGACCTGAGAGTCTGTCAGGAATTGTGGGGGTAGGTGACTTTCCGCGACTAGCCTGTCTTTGCAGGTATTACTTTACTCTGGAACTGATCAAAATCGAGTAATATTAAGTGAACAGTTGCCAGTTCAGTTAGGAATTCCCTTGGAACCACTCTCCTCACCCCTCTCTGTGTCTCCATTAAACAGTAAATTGCTGATCAGGATTGTGCACCAGGTCAAGCCAGTTCATCTCATGCTATCAGGAAATCACTGTGAGTACCTGGAGTTTCATAGATTCTCCACACCACAAACTCAGATCATTTTTGGTTATACCTGGTTAGAAACTCATGACCTTCACATAAATTGGACTGACAGGAGAATTGAGAGTTGGAGTTTTTTCTGCCTTTCTCATTGCTTAAATTATGCCTCCTACTGTAGCCAATTCTCTGCCAGATTTGTCATTGGTGCGCCCCAAATACCATAACCTGGGACAAGTGTTTTTTTAAGGAGAAAACGCTCTTTCCCTCCTAACAGACCTTACGAATGTGCCACTGATCTGAAATTCTCTGGTCCTGAAAGAGAAGCCATGGAAACCTACATCAAAGACTCACTTGCTGTCTATAATATATGGCCATCTTACTTTTTTGTTGAGAAAAAGAATACAACACTGAGACCATTTATTGAGTACATGAATTAGATCACCATTAAAGATACATCACCTGTGCCGTTGAATGATGTAACTGTGTTCACTAAGCTTGATTTGCTCAACGCTTACCGTCTGGTGCACAAAAGGGAAGGTGATGAGTGTAGGTTGCATTCATTGCTCCCCCGGGTCAATTTAAATATCTTATAAAGTCTTTCAGGTTAATCATTGCACCAGCAGTTTTCCAGGCTTTAGTCAATGATGTGCTGAGGGTTTTTCTGAACAACTTTGTATTTGTCTATTTTTACAATTTTCTAATTTTCTCCAGAGATCTCCAACAACACAAAGAAAATGTAATGAAAGTATTAGAGCATCTATAGGAAAACAGGCTCTAAGTGACAAAAAGCAAAAGCAAATTCCATGTCACAAAAGTGTCTTTTCTGGGCTACATTCCTGAGGGTGGGCAGATGAATACTGATCCGGGGAAAGTTAAAGCTGTCTTGGAATGGTCTATAGACAGTTGCATAGACTTACAGATGTTTTATAAGAAAGTACAGTCAGTTTGTTTCATAATTA
>VUQG01046090.1:14755-30019 GCA_015106755.1 Etia nguti
TCCAAAACCACGACCGACTGTTTTAACCTGACAGCCTGAGGTGTTCTTCAGTGAACTGGACTACCCCACCATCTTTCTACAGGCATTAGTTTTGACTGCCTTAGCACCTTCTCAGTCTCTGCAGGTCACGGCGGGTAAAATAAGTCTTGAACACATCACCGGTTTTCTAAATATGTTTATAAAAGTGATATTGTAATGAAATTCTCTTCCTGTAACAACTCATCCGGTCCACACATGTAAAGAAACCAAAGCAGAGAGAAGTTATGTGTAATAATGAGAAATGACACAAGAGAAGAGTTGAACACATGAGGAGGGTGGAGGTCATGACCGCAGCTGACATCAATCCTGCCGCTTTGATTGACATCAGCTGGTTCAGTCCCAGCTGAGGGCCAATACAGAGGTGTGTCATTACCACAGTGTGTTACACTGTGATGGGACTGTGTGTGATTGTTAACTGGTGACCACTCGAAGCTCTAAGAACTGACCACAACCAGGTGCTCCCCACTGGACTGTGGCTGCTGCCCGTCCTGGACATGTGCAAGAAAACGGGTGGACGAGCTCAGGAGAAGCAGTATCCGGTCTCTAGTCTGTCAGTACTTGACACTCGGCTGTGCATTAATGTCCTTGTGATTAACAGGCGGCATCCTAACACGACTCATTGTTTCTGAAAGGTGTCACTTTACCTGCCGTGTTTGATTTGTAGCAGTTGTTACATTTGTGTGAATGGTTTGTACAAAGACACGCAGGACCTTTACTATCAACCTGAGAACATGAGTGTGTGTGAAGTGAAGAAAGGACTGGAGCGCACGTCACAGTCTTTGAATCCAGATGTGTAAAGTCAAACATCCTAAACTCTCTGAATTTTAGCGATGAAGCACAAAATGAGTAAAAACAATTGCAGAGTCCAAACCTTGTCTGGCATTAACATCAGCACAGAAGCTGCACTGGGAGCTTCACTGGATGGTTTCCATGGCAGCAGCTCCTTCAGGTGTCGCTTCCGCTTTATTTAATGTGATTGTTTGATTTGATGATTGTGTTTCTGTTCGGTTTACACAAATGATCACTGAATAACAGGACCAGTCAGGAGGTTCCCAGAAGTCCTACAGGCCTGAAACGCATCACCACAGTGGCCTGATGTTTATATGCGGTTACTAGGCAACAGGTGAGCGTTGATCGGCTGACCAGCGGACCCGGTGGGCTCCTGATCGATTGACCTGCTCCCCCTCTCACCTCTACGCGGAGCTCCGTCCCGGATGGCCGGGGTGCTCAAGAACCCGACCCGGGCTCCGGTGGCCTTCGGGCGGAGGGCCGTGCCGCAGCTGTTCGGGGAGCTACAGCGGCCCGGGGCCGCGGGGAGGCTCCGGGCTCTGACGTCACTCTGCGACCTGGTGCACGAGCCGGAGCGACTGTACCTGGCTGTTACCGGAGGTAAGAGCTCAGAGGGTCACAGTGAGGTCCACCCTCTGCACACCTGTCCTCTCTTAGGACAGGTGTGCAGGGGAAGTGCACGCTATTAGGGGCGTGTTCGGAGGTGGGATTTGGGGTGGCACCGGCCCATTCTGAATTCTGCTGTGACTAAAATGGAGGAAAGTTGGAAAAGTATAAACTGGTTTTTCTTCTGCAGGTTTTCTGAAGCAGCTGAAGGTTTTGTTCAGGGATGAAGATCCTTCAGTCAGAGCAAAAACCTGCGAGCTGCTTCACCTGCTGGCCTCACACAGCATCGGCAGGTACGTGTACCGAGACAAACAGGCAAAGGACAGGGGGAAAACGGGGTCATTGGGGGTCCATGGGGTCATTCTGTTTAAAACGGAAAAGCAGGAAAGCAAAACACTCACAATTGCAATAAAGAGGCAAACATCAAACAACCACATATTGCAAAACAACAGATACACAAAAATGGTAACCAAAAATATGCAAAACATAAAGAGAAATAAACAACAGATATAAAATAATAACAGCAGAGTGATGCAAAACAACAAAAATATGCAAAACATCAACATTAGAACTACAACAAAGTCACCAAACGTAAAGTAAAACACACAAAGTTACAGCCAAACAGTTTAAACAGTTTTATTTAAAATGATCACCGAGGGCACAAAGCTTCTAATGTCTTTAAGACAAACGTGTTTGGAGTCGATCACAGACCAATGATCCGCTCAAAAACTCGAGTTCATCACGAAGAAGCAAACAGAATCTTGTTTTTGGGAGTTTTCCAGACAGGAGAGAAAATGTTGAGCCTGAAAAGTTGACAAATGACTGCTCTGGAAAAAAGGATGCGACATGTGAGCAGAATAAAAAAAATCTGAACTGCTGGGCTCTCAGTTTCTGCAGTGCTGCGATGCCACCAGCAGGTGGCACTGTGACCCAGCTGTGAGGTCCAGGTGAAGCTGAAGCTCGGCTCCTCTGACGGGGGTCGGGGGTTATCGGGGGTCTTTCATAATGTATTTGAATTATTGATAAACTAGTTTTCAGCTGCAGGTGAACTTAAAGAGTACAACATTACCAATGTTTCAAACACACAACATAACAACACGCAGGCATGTCGTGTGTGTACTTGATATTAATGCGCCGTATCAGGTATTTGCGTTATGGAGCTTTTAAACATGACATTGAAATAAATGTTTTTCAACACAAATGAAAAAACACTTTTTAAATTATTCGACAATAAATAAACAACCAAATTACACAAAATACCTTTTTTTATTAACAAACACTGTGAAATAACTTTTCAATTTTATTTAATAACCTATTAAAAACAAAGAATTTACCTTTTTTAAAATTATTAAGATAAAGCATTGAATAAGAGCTAAATCATGAGAGTTGTTACCTCTGCGTATGGACCATTAACTAGCAGAGTTTCTTTTTTAAATTTAGGATATTTGTTGGGATCAGTTTCTGTGTAATTTTTTGAATCTTTCTGAAAGTTCAGGAGCTTTAAGGCTGTTCAGGGTTCATGTGTGTGTCCTGTCGCCTCCTCCTGCAGGCAGGCCCTTCTCGCCTCCTCCCTGCTCCCTCCTCTCTGTCAGCTGTTGGACGACTCGTCGTCCTCCTGCAGGAGGAACGTCCACCGAGCGCTGAACCGCCTCGCTCTGCTGCCTGCAGGTAAGCTCGGATTCTCAGTGTCAGCAGCTGAACTCAAACCCTGATTTTAATGATTGAGGTCTAAGATGATGTTTGAGGGGGCGTGTCCTCAGGGCAGCAGGTCACACTCTGCAGCACTCGTACGTCTGTGGGCGCTCATGAGGACAGTTCGGGTCGTAATTTTGGGTTTTCCACGCCGCCCTGCAGGAGCAGAGGCTCTCCTCTCTCTAGTGCCTAAACTGATGCTGAAACTCACAAAGGAGGAAGATGAGGAGGTGCAGGTGCTGCTCCTCTCCACCCTCACCCACTGCTCCAGGCTGGACGCCCTGCCGGGGTTGGCCTCCGATGGCGTCTCGCTGCTGGGACGCAAACTGTCCCACCGATCCTCGAACATCCGCAGAGAGGCGGCCGCAGCCATGATGGCACTCAGGTAGAACGGCGCGCTCTGATCCAGGCTGCGTTTTTGTCTCCTCGACGTGCGCTGGTTAAACCGACTGTTTGTCGTCTGGTTACAGCATTCCCATGGACGGGAAGCGACAGGTCTGCGAGGATGCCGAGGTCCTTCCTGTCCTCGTCGGTCTGCTGCGGGACAAAGATGTGGAGGTTCGAGCCAACGCTGCAGGAGTCATCATGAACACCGTCATCATCACCACCGGTACAAACCCACACACCGGCTTCCACAACCCTCAACTCAGAAACTCAAAATGTCGAATCATGATCAGTTTAAGTAAAATTGGTTTTTACAGCCATGATCAGTCTAAAGGTACCGACCCAGCTTCAGTTTAGTTTGCATGTTTCAAACACAGAAGTATCTGTAACTGCAGGTAAGCAGCGGTGCCTGGACCTGGACGTCCTCCCCGTCCTCCTCGGCCTGCTGTCTGAGAAGCACGGGGACGATGACGACGAGGAGATGAAGAAGAGGAGGAAGGCCCTCATCATGTACGTCCTTCGTGCGCTCACCTCATTGGCTGAGGCTCCTAATGGCCGCCGCCTCCTCCTGGAGCAGCTCCCCCTGCTGGAGAAGAAGGCTGAGGCTGCGGAGGAGGACCAGGACATCCGGCAGGCCACTCAGACCGCCATCCGGGTCATCACCTGGACTCCATGACCTCTGACCTCCAGAGGTAGTCTCATGGAGTAAGAAAATAAAAAGCAAAACTCATCACACATTTTCTGATGTCATTATTAAACATCACATGACCAGTCCAATCAAATCTGGGTGCATTATGTGATATTTCTATAAACGTGCTATAAGAGAAGGTTATTTACTTTAACTGCTGAGGACATTTACTCTAAAGTGTTCTGCTCATAAATACCAGCATGTGTTCACTGTGTGTTTTCTGAATGAAGAGCTTTAAACCTGCATTTGTTCTAATGTCCAGCAGGGGGCGACATCTCCGGCTGAGTAAAGAAGCCTGACATATATCGTGTATCGTTAATGTCCGTGAATGTTACAGATTTGTAAGTGATGAGTTTTAG
Organism: Etia nguti; assembly: GCA_015106755.1. Taxonomy (NCBI): domain Eukaryota; kingdom Metazoa; phylum Chordata; class Actinopteri; order Cichliformes; family Cichlidae; genus Etia; species Etia nguti. The sequence continues at coordinate 19,313 of VUQG01046090.1, forward strand.
TGGGAACTATGTTTACTGTTTCTCCAATAGAGAGGCGTTACCACAGCAACTAAGATGGGAACAAAGCTTCAAAAGGCATCTTGTTTTAACCTGAACTAAAGTCTTACTAACATTAACCAAGTGACACCGTTTTAAATGTATTTTAAAAATGAGAACTAAAAAACGGTTTCTTGAACGTCTCTCACACACGCGATGACATCGGGTGTTAAAGAGACAGAAGCTGAAGCAGCTTATTTCAGACAGCTGCATGAAAGCTCAGGATGAGATAAAGAAGCATTACTTTGAACTGTTATTCATGGAAAGCCACTCTAGTCGTCTCCATAACACATTTAGAAAAACAGCGAGCGAGAAATGAGCAAAATACGCCCACTTTATACTTTACCTGAAAGGTCCAGGTATCAGTATGTCCCCCAGTGTCCCAAATGTAAAGTTTAAATATAATCTTACCTGACCTGACCTGTGCAGCGTGTTTCAGATACAAATCAAACTAATTCAGTTTTTATTCTAAAACAAAGTCATTGATGACAGACTTTATATAAAATCTCTTTGATTTAACTATTGTAGTTTAAATAAATATTTAATATTTAAGTCATATTCATATCATAATTGAATACAGTGAGTATTATGTATTAGCATAATTAGCAGATGAGCAGGATGATACATGCTCTAGAACACAATCAGAGACATCTGTGACCCCCTCAGGGTCACGCACCAGTGTTTGAGCCCCTGTGAGCGGGATCGCCTTGTTCGTACTGAATGGCGTTTCCTCTCTGACCTGCTGCTCTGAACGAAGCCGAGAGCCTCCTGACGCTGCAGGCGGCATGTCCAGGACGGCAAGCGGTGTTCTGTAAATGTTCTGGAGTGTGAAACATGAGAAGTCTGCGCAAGAAAACGTGATTTATTTATTTCAGACGAGTTTCCAATGTCTGTCCCTAGATACATAAGAAAATAACTGAGAACAGAACAAACACAACAGCAGATTATTGACAGACTAAGACTGTCTCAGGTCATCTGTATAGCGAGCTCAGTCAGGTCCAAATAACGGGCGACAAGCAGTTTAACAAAAATATACAAATGTGTGAAATATAAAGAAGCAAAACTCTTAATTAATCATAATTAACTGTAATTGAGGTGCTGCAAGAACAGACAGTGGGCAGAGACTGACACAGGGAGGCTGGACAGGTGCTCACAGTCACTGATTGACTCCGCCTTCCAGGAACCTGCAAGAAGACACAGAGGGACAAACACATGTCACACTGGAACGTGTCAGTGTGGTCAAACAAACACATTATCACAAAGATGGAGCATGTGGAGGTTGGTGGCTGCACAGACGGTACTATCCTCAGCAAACACGCTGTGAACGCCTCAAAAATGAGCGACGGAGCTTCAGCCTGACCAGATTACATGATGAACTCGGCACCAATAGCAGACAAGTGCCATGAAGCTGAACGTTGATATTATGAGTATGTGACTGGAAGCGGAGAAGTTTCGGTGGCTGAGGCCGATCAACCCAGAACGGAAGAGTCCTCAGGAAGACATTGGACAAGCAAACGCTGCCCCGAAGACCGCATGGGCCGGGTCAAATGGAGACGGGCGTGCGAGCACGTGGACCCTGCTCTTGAAGAAAAAAATTATCTGTATCTTTGTTTTGATATCTTTGTGGGGACATCAAATTGACATAATGCTTTCTCTAGCTGCTTACCCTACTCATCTGAACCCGAGTTCATAAAGAAATGCAGTGACTGATTTTACTGCTCATCATATGAGAACATGAGGCTAAAAAGTATTAAAGAGCTGCTAATTTTAGACTGTAAGCTGACTAAAAGGATTAAATCATTTCTGCCTCAAGTGGCTATTACAGGAACTGCAGTTTTCTGTCAATCAAAGAGGCCACGCCCCTAATAATACAAACTTTGAGACTTAATTTAATGGATGAGTTTTTTAAAGTAATAGACACGCTCAACCCGACCCCCAGTACAGCTAACAGTCGCCTCACAGCTGGGGAGCTCTTACTGACTGAGTTTGGGGACAGACTGTCCAATCAGGAGCCCCCTTTACGCTCAAAGGGCGGTCCCTTTCTTCTTCTCCTCTCGTTGGCTCTGGTTGCTTCGAAGCTCGTTCATCATCGTTGATCCGTAGCCTCCGCTGGCTGCAATGAAACCGTCTCCTCCCAGTTTTTTTCTTTCTAGTTCAGCAGAAGCCACTGCCACACACACACACACACACACACACACTCGTTTTCATATCTTAGTGAGGACATCTACTTGACATAATGCTAACCATCAGAAATGAATGCCTAACCATAACCTAACCGTGACCCTGACACTAACACCACCTTTCAACTCGTGAAACTGGCACTTTGTCCCCATAAAGGCTGTTTGTTGGTCCCCACAAATATAGTAACATGCTGATTTTCTGTCCTCACAAAGATGTCTAAACAGGTACACACACACACACTAAAACACTGAGAGATGTTTGCAGCGCAGGCTGAGCTCTGACGGCTCCGGTTCCTCCAATCAGCGTCTGCGAGTGTTGCTTGGTGACCAAATGATGTGCAGCTATTTTTCAACCTACATAAAGAAAGTGGCATGTTTGTTATGAATGGAGTCTAACTAAAAATGAAATAATAGATCCTGAATGTTGACGAGAATGCGGCGTGCGATCAGAGTTCAGCTCTTCTGTACGTGTGTGACGTCATCACTCTTTGTTAAATATATGTAATGAAATATCCACCAGCGTGACAGGTTACATTTAAATCTGCACTGAATATCAGCATGTTTCACAGCTGTAGGTGGTTAAACCTGCGCAGGCTGGGACTCAGGACCGGATTTAAAGGTGGTATACAAATCATTTTTAATGTGTTGGTAAATCAAGGCCGGTGGCTCTGAACCAGAGAGATGATTTCCTCCCTCCACGAGGTGCAATCACAAAGTTCTGCAACAAATAAAAATCAAACATCTTTCTGGATTTGTACGATTCACCTCTCACGTCCTCTGTTCTTCATTGAACTAACCCAACTTTCATGTGGAGGCAATGACTCTGTCTTAAACTACAACCCAGAGACCAAACGCAGCATCCCTGTCACTGTGTGCCAGCAGTCACACTGTTAGCATGGAGCTGCACCGTCCTGACGTGTGCTGTGTCCCCGCCTGCCTCCGTGGCCGCGCTGTGCTCGCTGCCCATCGTCCTCACCAGATATGACTCTCTCAGTTTTACTCTCAAAACGAATTTCAGGCTCAAAATCTTCAATTAGAAAGACTCCAACTGACCAGCCGGGGACCGCGTGCTCGGCCGGACCGCTGACCGGCCGGACAGACAAAAACATGGACACGCACCAACATGGACCACATGCTGCGTTGTTAGCATGGAAGTGAGTGAAATGTTCCAACAACAAACCCAATCAGACTGAAACGTTTCAGGAAGCTAACAGAGGAAAAGTGGATAAAGCTAAAAGCTATCCAGAGCTCAGGGCCAGCCGCACGCCTGCAGCCTCGGTATGAGCAACAGAGAAAAGTTACAGAGACGAGTGAAAAATGGAAGAGGGTCAGTGGCCTGTTATCTGGTGGAGTTATAAACATCCACTTCATAAATCTGCTGGTGTGCTTTGGTCCACCTGGTCAGGTAAAGGTCAGGAGCAGAGCTCTTTACCTTCAGCTATCTCAGCAACAGGAGATCCTGAACTTCCTGCAGTTTGGGGGGAATGTAAAGTTGGATCATTCCTGTTGTTACCACAGTGAAGTGTTTTTGCATTGAAGAAGAGTTGATTTGTGTTTGTATCACAACTTAGAGCGCCAGAGGCCCGAGGGTCTGACTTCAGAGCAGGACATCCAAGGAGCAGAGGTGGGCGTGGTCAGAGAGCGCCTTGATCGGCCCACAGCATGCGGTCACAGGTGGGGGTGGGAACGTAGATCTACCGATAACTCGGGAGCTTCGCGCTCAGCTCTGTCGTCATCACGACCGACAGGTGCAGCAGGTCCCCCTCCACCCGTGTCCCGCTGAGAGCCGCCACCTGAGACTTAGATGGGTTTGATTTTTGTTGATTTTGCTGTTGGAAAACTTGTGATTGCACCTCGTCCACATCAGCAAAACGAGCTCGTCATTAACGGAAACGACAGTCGGCATCATGGAAAGATCAGCAGCCACAAATCAGGAGTTTATGAAGCTGCTGCTCTCTGAGTGGCTCAGATATCGTCTGCTGTTATCGTCCATCAGTCTTTTTACTGATCTTCAGTTTTACACAGTTTGAACTGAGCACACTGGGCTCTGGGAGGTTTTGACTTATTTTTGCAAACCAGTCTTTTATTCTTAAAGCTTTAGGGCCTTTTTTCCTTTAATAATAATAATAATAATAATTATAAGCATGGAAACACGAACAGCCTCACGCTGCTGCCGAGGCGGTCGCGTCGCAGCTCGTTCGTTCCTTTAAGTCCGAGTTCAGCAGCTCCGCCCTGCGTGAGGTTTAAGCTCAGATCACTCTCACTGCATCAGTTTTAGAAAAATCACCACCGCCACTTCCTGCATCATCCCCCGACACGTATGCCTTGCCGCTTCCTGTATCTGTGGATCAACAAAATAAAAGACTGAGGATAAAACGGATGGAGAAGTGAGACGTGTCAGAGCGAGCGAGTATCGGTCACTTTATGATTTTCTCTTTTCTTTCTTTAAATTTTTTCTTTTCTTGGGATGATTCTGACGCCATTCACCCATACGCGCTCTGATTGGTTTGTGTAGTTACAAACAGGAAGTGATTGCTGTGACGACACATGATTGTTCTGTGTTTTTCTTTTTTGTACATTTGAAGTGTTTTTTTCTGTTTTTCTTGAGTTCTTTTGACTCGCGGGGCGGCTTCAGCGCCCGTCAGCGTCTCTGATCGTTCACCTGCTGCGTGCGTGATGTCAGGATGATGATGTCATATTTTATTCTAGCTTTCGTTGAGACACGCTGGCAGTTACGGGTTTGAGTTTCTCTTCTTTGGACTTTGGACTCGTGTTTCTCACCTCACGGCGAGCAGAATGACCTGAAGAATTAAAATAACCCAAAAAACTATTTAACATATTTTTATCCTTGTTTTTCTTTGGACTTATTATAAGAGTCAGACACGATCTGGGAATTGTAGCTCCGGCAGTTTGAGAAATATGAGCCCAGAGGTCAGAGGTCAGACTCGCTGACGAGCAGCCGTCCTGCTGCTGTACATACTGAACCACTGAGTGACTTCATGCTAGTTGCTGTTGTTTTCTTCTGTGGATGCAGCTGCTGTAACAGATGAATGGTGACGTGAGTGATTAACCAGGAGTTACAATAAAGAGCATTTCTATTTGGAGAAAAAACTCTGCTTCACTGGCTTTACGTCGTGAGATCTTGTCGTGTTGCAGTCTCCTGTGTGTCCTACAGGTCGTGTCTTTTGTGTACTTGACTCCTCTCCTTGTGTCCTCGTCTCTCCCACCAAAGATGCAGAGGAGGCGCCTCGTTTGAACGTGACGCCAGTTAAATAGACGTTTGGCACAACTGGATCATAAACGAGCACTGGGAGAGTGGCTCACTTCACAAAGGAAGATGAAAATACAATATTAGAGAAGTACAAAGAGTTTAATCACATAAATGAGAGTGAGAGCAGCACAGCTGCTGCAGAGGTCGTGTGTGGGAGGAAATATGAGCTCATTTATTACAGACGGTGTCAGTAACTCAGTGAAATCCTGCGATTGCAAGGATTTCCTAAATCACATGTACATAAAAAAATACTTAAATACTGTTCTACCATGTAATACTACCATCAGAAGAAGAAATTATTACACTCTATCAATACGCCAGAAAAGTGTCCCTGTGACTTTTTGTACAAACAAATGATTTTACAGGTCAGTGTCGACGTTCACCTGAGAACAGCAAAGACGTGTCGTGGTTATAAACAGGAAGCAGTTATTACACTGTGCTGCTCAGTACACGCTGAAAACTGTTATATAATTTAAACCATAAAATAAATGTGCTATTAAAACATCAGTGTGACCTTAAACACTATCGCTGGATAATAAAACACATTCGTACACTGAGTGGAAAGACGATCCACGTGAAACCATAAAAGTACAAAAGTAAAAATATTTGTGAAAATATTTCTTTGTAGCAACGACATGTGAGTGGTTTTCTGATTATAGCGCCCCCTCTGGTCACAAGTGGTCACTGCTCATCGCTGTGTCCAAAAGTTGATTCTGTTCATCTGGACGTAGCGTTTTGTGGGAGAAACGTTTCGTCACTCATCCAAGTGACTTCTTCAGTCTCAGCTGACTGCAGGTTTCCCCAATCTTATAAACAGTACATTTGCATAACGACTGAAACCAGCCCACTGAAGGAACAATGGGCTGGGAGGTCAGTTCCTTAATCTTAATTATGCAAATTCTCATGACCATTGATCAACAACCACTGACCAAAACCCACTGATCAAAGACCACTGATCAATGGCCATGAGTACCATTCACAGAGAGTTGGGGAATGGCTGCAATCACAGCATTGTACGATGGTGAAGGATGTACCCTTAGGCCTCCTCTTTGCTGTGGTTTTTATTCTACCCGCAGCCGAGTTTTGGTGCCTGTCTCTTTAAGGCCCCCCTCCCTAAAAGCCCACTTTCATCTGATTAGCCGTTCCTGGAAGCCTGTGGAGGGGCAGCTTATTGCATATACGCTTCTTCCCTTTTTTTGATGAGGAGGGTCTGTAAATTTACTAAAGAATAGTAAATTAGCACTGAACACTGTATAATTAGCTAGCTGTTAGCTTTTTTTGTAGCTTTTTAGCTTTACCAAAAAAGATAATTTCCTGTTGTTGGTTTAAATGTAATGGTTTGGTTGGTTTAATGGTCAAGGAACTGACCTCCCAGCCCATTGTTCCTTCAGTGGGCTGGTTTCAGTCATTATGCAAATGTACTGTTTATAAGATTGGGGAAACCTGCAGTCAGCTGAGACTGAAGAAGTCACTTGGATGAGTGAGGAAACGTTTCTCCCACTGAAAACATCCAGATGAACAGAATCAACCTTTTGGGGCTTTAAATGTAAACTTTTAAATTAGACGTGAAATAGTGAAATAGGTGACAGAGGTTTCTCTGAATTCTGTTCATCAACTGCTGTTTTTTGCAGTCTGTAAGTCTCTGTTTAGCATGTTAGCTAGCTAAAATACCAACACTAAAATTGAACACACTATTATTATCTAGCTGTTAGCTTTTTAGCTTTATTTTAAAAGATCATTTCCTGTTGTTGGTTGGAAATGTAAACTTTTAAAATGGACACGAATGAGAGTTTAGCTGAGAGATCGACAGCGGCGAGCGCGGCGCTTGTGACCGGCTTCATGTCGGGCATTAAGGGTTGGTTTTTTTGGGGGGGGGGGTTTTATGTTGGACGTGTAAAAATGCTTTGGCACACTCTCCCTGCACCATCTCTGAATAAAATATGGCAGCTAGATTGTAAAAAAAACCAACAGTCCACAGTAGTTGATAGAATGTGATGTTAGCTGGGCACCCGGTGTCAAGCAGCTGCTTTAGTTTCCCATTCCTAAAAAAATAAAGAGAAATAGTGAAATTAGTTACAGAGGTTCCTCTGAATTGCTGCTGTTTTCTGCTGTTTATTAAAAATTTCACAGTTCAGTAATTCAATCTAGGTTTAACATGTTAGCTAAAATGCACTAAACACACTATCATTATCTAGCTGTTAGCATTCTTAGCTAATTAATTATTAAATACTATCAGTGACACATTCTAGACCTTATTGTACCATATCACCCCATTAGAGCACTTCGCTCTCGCATTGCAGGCTCTACTTTCTCTACTTTTAAGATTAGGCTTCAAACTTTCCTTTTTGCTAAAGCATACAGTTAGGACTGGATCAGGTGACCCTGAATCCTCCCTTAGTTATGCTGCAACAGGTGTAGGCTGCTGGGGATTCCCATGATGCATGTCTTTTCCATAGTCTCCATCACCCTCCCCAACCCTGACTCTGCCAGAGGTTCTTCCTGTTAAAAGGAGGTCTTCCTCCCCACAGTCATCAAGTGCTGCTCACTTGATGACTGTGTGATTGTTGGGGTTTTCTCTCTAATATTGTAGAGTTTTACTTTGCACCTTGAGGTGAATGTGGTGAACTGGTGCTAAATAAATAAACCTGAATTGTAAAATAAGTTATAAATTCTATGGCTGGATAAATGAGCATATAGAGAAATGAGGCTGATGTCAGCTCATACAATAAAATGTCACTGTAACCCGATCAGTGTGAACAACTTTGAAATCTTTGAATATGAAACTTCAGCAGCATTTCTTGCCGGTGCCATCGGTGTTTGTGTGACTCTCACCTTCCTCCTCTGGAAAACCTTTCCATGTTCGATGAACAGCGCCGAAGGAGCCCGTCTCAGGGAGTTTTTAGCCGAAGCCGTCCGTCGCAGCAGAGGGTTCAGGATGCCAGCCTGGACCAGCAGAGACCAGTGAGACCAGGTTCAGAGTAAATCTACACTCAAAGCTCTTATTTGGGCCTCTCACAGGTAGTTCATGTACCCTCCCACATCCACACCCTCACCAACACCTGTCAGGTTCAGTTTTCCTACCTGAGCGCGCTCACTGTAGATGGCCAGGGACTGTCTGAAGGAGGTGCGCTTGTTTTGCTTTGTGCTGGACGCCAGGTTGATCTCTGACCCCGCCCTCAGTGGCACCGCCTTCCTGTCGGTCAGCTCGAGCTTCTGAATGCTTCGCTGCACTTCGGTCACCTTCCTGTCTGAAACGCAGAGCATCCAACCATTCCTCCATCAGCTCCACCCAGTACTCCATCTACACGTTACACTGTTTATCCAGGACTGCTCACTAACAGCTGATAATAGGAGCTTATCAGTGATTTTGGCCAACTGTTGGTCCATAACGTTTAACTCTTATGGTCATATGTTCACATTAAACCCAAACTTTAAGTTGTTCTTTGTGTAAATCTTTAGACTTTAGATATAATCAGATCTCTTTTTCAAAGTAGAGAGGTCGCCCCCTGCTGGACACTAGAAAGCGTGCAGGTTTAAGGCGTTTCAGTTTTCAGACACTGGTTCATGCACACGGCTGTTATTGTGCTTCATGTTGAGCTTTTCTGAATCAGCATCACCAGGTTTTCAAGGAACTTTCAGTTTTCATAATAAAAGCCCAGCAAACCTAGTATAGGTAAAGTCTTTTATTTTGAAGTTGATTATCGTAAGGACTCACTGTGGCCGTAGAGGACGGTGTTGCTGTAGGTCAATGAGCTTTTGGAGGACACCGAGCTGCAGTGAATCAAACCCTGAGAGCCGTGGAGCTGAAAGACGACATACAGGTGACATTACGAGTTACTCCAAATAAAACCTGAAAGCACGACCCCGACCAGCCCAGAATCAGCTGGTGGTTTTACACAATAACTCCAGTTTATTAAACAAAGGCAAAGTTTCTGCTGTGAAAATGTGACCTGTGTTTGTTTGAAGTGTGGAACATTTAAAAGGACTGAACCCAGAAGGACTCTGAGACGGTCCCGTTCATGCACTCTAACGTTTGCTGCTGATATGACCCTGAAAGTTTACCCAGAATGCACTTTGTGAAGTTTCCTGCAGAGAATTAACAAAAACGGATCAAACATCAGTCCCAGCGCTGGTTTCATTCATGCTGTGATGGATCCACCACACTGATGCTAACGGCCACTCACATTAGTTTACAGCTGTGCTCACGAGGGCATCGGGACTCGGAAATGCTGGAATAATTCAGTCACGTTGAGGCCAAATGTTCCACCCACACCTTTGCTCTACAATGACTGAGCCCTGTTTGTGTCTCTTCTGTTTTCTAAAACTTCGTTTTGCTCTTGTGAGTCTTTATTGAGCACCAGGAACAGAACCTCTTATTTAAAACCCTTGTGTTGTCCTTGGGACATTTTTGTCCCCAAAAGAAATCTTTTGCCATCAAAAATTTGTTTTTTATTCATCAAATGGTCTGAAAATAACAGGAGTTATTCAGTACTATGCTATGCATGACTGGAATAAGTTTTAAGTAATTTGATTTATTTATGGGGTTTTTATTGGATTTTATAACACCTGTTGTCCTCGGGGACAAAAACGTCCCCAAAGTACAAAGTACACCATACTGCTTTCAAACATCTTTGATCTTGGATCACTGATGTGTGGGGTCAAGCAATGGTCATAACAACCACAACAACAACAAAACAGACAGCACAATGAGGAGGCAAGTGCTCTACATTCAGTTCAATTCAATTTTATTTATACAGCGCCAAATCATAACAACAGTCGCCTCAAGGTGCTTTATATTGTAAGGTAGACCCAACAATAATACATACACAGAAAGTATGAAAAAAGTAATTTTTTTTACCATGTTGTGGAAAGGAATGACCAGTAGAACAATGCACATATTGTCCTCTAATATAATGAGGAGGAAGAATCAATAATCAGGAGGATCCAGGATTAGAAGATAAAGAAAATATTGCCAATATTTAGACCACATGCTACCCTTTCTCTGAAGAAGCTCCCACATCACCCACCCGCAGAAGTGGAAGAAGGGTATGAAGTGAAGGAAAGTGATGAAGATGATTATGAGGGAAGAATCTGAACTATGTTCAAGTAGGTTCTCAGGCATCCAGGACATGGTAGTCTAAGGAGCTTGGAAAGAAAGTGACTGGGCTTCTTGAAGTTTCTTGAATTTTCAGAATGTGAAACTGAAATAGAAGATGTGTC
>VUQG01046094.1:4144-26320 GCA_015106755.1 Etia nguti
GGGGGGGGGGTTTTGGTGGGGGGGGGGGGGGGGGGGGGGGGGGGGGGGGGGGGGGGGGGGGGGGGGGGGGGGGGGGGGGCTCCAGAATGGCCTTAGGACTAATTGAGGAGGACAGTCCCAGGCCAGGTTCCAGCTCTTGTGGCGTAACAGCCTGTAAACATCAGCCTAAGACCTAGGCTGCTTAAACTGCTGAAATAACTAATACTGATTAGTCATTACAACATGAACAGTTCAAACCCAAAGTCTGCGCGAATGAGTATGCAACACTTTAGTAAAACCTTTTCTTTTCAAGCTTCCATTATAGTGTGCATGTGGCTTCATGTGCTCACTTCCTCTCCTCCCTCCATGACTTAATGCTCCGTGAAGCGCTAACACTGCGCTCATTCATAAAAACACCCATCAGATGCTCACATGGAGTAGACCAAACAGATTCACGCGCACGGTTATATAATTACCAGCTACATTGTTGAAAAGGCCTTGAAAAATTCATGATCACTTGTTGACAGGGCCGGTGTTCCGGCTGGTTGTGTACCAACAAAGCCTGACCGGTACAAACCTCTTGACCACCGATGAGTGGGTCACGACAATTGCATGCTCCTCCTTCATTGGTTTTAAAGAGTCACGTCTCATGCTGCTGGGCAGCAAACTGTGATGACAAGCATATGAAAGAGATTTTATTATTATGTATTGATTTTACTCTTTGTAACAGTTTAATCTATTTGCTTTTTTTTTCCTCCTTTCACTTGTATTGCATTGTACTCTGAGGATTTATATTTATGCAGTTAAGGGTTCGGGATAGGCTGTTTATAAAATGGTGTGCTTCTTTTTAATTGCTCTGGGTGGATTAGATCCATGTGGGCAGTTATGAAAAGCAGGTGTTTAATGGAAATTTTTTTAATTAGTCATTATGGTTCTTTATAATCGCTCAGACAATTGCTAAAATAGCCAAAACAGACACTGCATTATGCATTTTTTCATAGCTCTTGTGCTATGTTGTGCTATAACACAATATCAATACCATGACAAAAGATTACATATAGCATATACACACACAGAGCCATGAAGTGTAACCCTGTGAGAATAAAAGGTTTTGAGTTTGTCTTTGAATGTAGATACGGTTGTAATTGACCTCAGGTCAGATAAGAGGGCAGCTCGTTCCAAAGAACAGGGCCGCAGTAACTGAAAGCACCCACACTTGGATCTAATTCTGGGAATAATCAAAAGATCTGCACCTGATGACCCGAGAGGTCTGATTGGGTTATAAACAATTACTGTCCTGCTGGTAGTAAATGTTAGGCAGCAGTAATTTATATGGTCACTTTTTCACATATCTTAAAACAAAAATAAGAAACAACACAAATTTTTCCATCAACAAGAAATGCTGTATTTTGTTCAGGTTGCACAGCCTTTGCTGAGCATTCATGCTACAATACCAAGAAAAAAGTCTGTATAATGAATTCTCTGATCTCTCTCCCCACAGCTATATTGAAATGACATGCTGGGGATTGTGTTCTAAGGATTTTAGATGCATTTTTTTTGGCTTTGTTCAAAAGTACACTGAATAGAAGTGACAGGAAATGAAGCGAGAGCGGGGGGCCGATGTGCTACACACAGCAGGTTCCAATTCAGAGTCAAAGGGACATTTTGTGAACACTATATCAAATGTATCTTAAGCGATATATTGTGTTAACTGTAAAGGGACACTAGGAACGAAGAAGGGATGTTGTGAATTAATCATCCAATATCATTAATGTAACACAGAGGGGTTTTTTTGAGTGAAAATGGCCCTGTACTTAGTTGGATGTGTGTTTTTTTGTGCACGTCCAGACTTATGGTATGGGCGGTGAGAACCTACGTGGTCTGATAGAGAAGCTCTGCGCTGTTGCTCACAGCCTACAGATGGGCATCCAGAGCCGCTGGCGCCTCAACAGCTACGACGGACGGCGCACTATCAAGCTGACTCCCGCCATTCTGCATCTCGTAGTGGAACTCATCGCCTCAGCCAAAGGCCTCTTCTCTTTGCTCAACAGGTCTGTAAACAGAAAGCAAGCTATCATTTTTTAAAAATTTTGAAGTTATTGTAAATCAGGAATGTCCCCTGCTGTTTCTTAAGCATATTCTGGTTTTTAGAGTCTTTTCTATTATAAACTGCAATCATTTTCTTTTCAGATATCAATTTTCCCAGCTCAATACATACACCACCACCAAGAACATATTCAGTTACTGCAAAGAGCTGGGAGACATTGTGCACAAGGTAGGCCCATTTTTTTTTCTAAATAACTGCATCAAAGTCTCAGCATGAGCTTGTGAGTGGCTTACAACTGCATTATTGCAGTAAAAAAAAACCCCAAACAAACCAAACAAAAAAGCAATTTATGATTTTATCAGCTGTCTGCTCTTATAATACAGAGAACTGAACACAAGTACTTCACAGCACATGTGCTCGTGAGTCCACACAAGGTGTTTACTTTTAAGAGGAACCAAACACTATTGAACAATGTTTCCAACAGCACTCTCATGCACACTATAAACCTCCAAAGGGGAACTGCAACCTGTTATGTGATTTATTTATTTATCTATTTTTTCAAATCAGCCCCTAAAACACAACAAGAAGACCAGAAGCACAAACACACTCCCTGTTCCTCAGTTTAGCCCGAGTAATGCAGTTTTTATCTTTACATTCCTGGCATATTTGGAGGCAGCTGTAACTTGAAGACGCTTAGGTTAAAAGGGCTGGCAAAATGAACGGCTTGGTTTGGTCTGTGTTTACCCCAGCAGGGTGCTATTGAGAGAAATGGTGGGGGGGAGAAGGAATATTTATAATAGGATACATGTAAAGGTGGGTGAAATGTGCTCGCAGGTAGCAGGGAAGGCAGGCCTGGATATGTTGTTGTGCCTGTGGGAGGGAAGGAAGGAGGGAGGGAAGGGCTGAGTGGGAAGCAAAGGGTATGGGAGAGAAAGGGGGAGGAGACTGAGAGAGGGATTGCACCACCGCTGCTAAATGACTTTTGACTCCTGAGGGAGTGTGTATTGATAAACGCGCTGCAAAGAGCAACAGGCAGAGAGAAGTTATTAGCTGGGTACTGTGGTGACATTGGAGATAAATAGCCTGACAGAAGTTGAGAAGAGAAGAGGACGAAAAGAAAATGGGGCTCCAGAGATAACATGGGAATGGAAGATAATTTGAGAGATATAGAGACAGTAAGCAGTAGAGACAAGCTGTGGCTGAAAGAGGACTCCGAGTATTTAGAGAGGTTTATTTAAAGCTCCTGGACACCTGCCCATCACAACAGGTAGAGTTCTCATCTCTTTAACTGGATAACTCTCCACATGTTGATCCTTTTTTTTTCTTTGCTTGAATGCTTAAAATACCTTCTCCATACACTTAAATATAAAAGCAAGTATATTTTCTGCTGCTGTAGTTAAAAAATCATCACTAAAAAAGTCTGTGATCTCTGCCATTGGGGTGCAGAAAACAGGACATTACCCTAATGGGCTTCATTGAGCAGAAGGCAAGGAAGGAAGCATGGATTTAAGATCGATTTAAATTGTTGACTCTGAAAGGATGTTTTTTGTCCTATGAGGTGAATCAGCGTTGTCCCCTGTTGTTTTCATTCATTGTCTGCTTAGTGCTCATAAAAGCAGAGCGCTCAGTGAGTGATTAGAAAGTTCAAATTTTTACCTCTTTTGTTGCTTTTCCCGCTAACGGTTGATCACCGTTTGCTATCGATGGACTTTTGTTTGCTCAGTTCCTGTTTTTGAACTTTGAATATAAGCAGGTGTTTTAAAGTTAGGTGTTCTTTTATATAAAACTGCTCAGAGCTGCTGAGAGTATTGTGTGAAGTAAGGTCAGAGACATGTAAGGAAGTTATTAGTGGGCTTATGTGTTAACCAGAAAACAGGATGACTAATGTTTCGGGTTCCTCTTCTTAAACATCAGCCACATATACTGTATAAATGCTGAATATGAACTGTTTTGATAGAAAACCCTTGGCAGATCAACTGAAATGTCAGTTTTGAGCAGCGTGTGTGTGTGCGCGTTCTTGTACTGCTGCAATCACATTAGCAGCATAGCATCACTAAAAGCATCCATACAGACTAGCATTTTCAAAGATTTTGCTTCAGGCTCAGTGATGCTGGTATCACACACCCCACCCCGTGGCATTTACTGTCCTGTCAGACGGCTTAATCATGACGTCTTTTCTAAAGAAGGGCTTTCAAAGAAGCCAAACCACATCCTTCACACCAAAATAAAGGAGTCTTATTTCCTGTGTGCCTGTGCATCTTTGAGTGTGTACGTGTTTCTTTTCTCTCACCCTGAGGGTGCTCAGGGTCAGTAGTCAGCTGGTGTCGTTGGGATGCCGCACTAAAGTTGTCAGGGCTGATTTTCACAGTAGCACAGGCTCAGTTTGCTTTGAAGCAGCCAAGCAACAAGCAAAGAGAGAGAGAGACAGAGAACTTGGAATTGGTGGCTATGAACTGGGGAAATTCATTATAAAAAGGTACGTGAGTTTAACTGGAATTCCATTTCTGCTGGAAAAACAACAGTCAGACTTTTAATAGGGCCTTTCACATGAGAACATCAAGGTGAAATTGTTACTCCAAGAGATTTTAATGTTTAACCTTTAGTTGAAGGACTATGCACTTCTCAGATAAACATCTTTGCTTAAATGATATTGGTTTTATTTCTATCCATCCATTCTTTTCCACTTGTTCTTAACAGGGTCGCAGGGTGGCTGGAGCCTATCCAGCTGTCAAAGAGCGAGAGGCAGTGTACACCCTTTTGTTTTTATTTGTATAATCATTTTTATTATTGTTATTATTTTTTATTCTCGTGTTTAAAACCAGACACACAATAATATAAAACGAATTGTAGAACACAACTACTCCATCTTTAAAATTAGCAATGGGATCGTATTGCGCACCGAAGGGGCAGAATTAGACTCAGGATGAATTGGCAAGAGGATGGAAAAGTCATCATGCATGAGAGCTGTCAAACTATAGCTTGTGTTATTTTTAGGGTTAAAAAATAAGAGCAAAAGAGAAATCCCAAAAAGACCAGAAATGGAAAAAGGTATGGAAAAGAACAAAAACAAGGAAAAGAGCAACAGGAGCTAAAGAGATCTAACATAGTTATGTCTTCCAGTCTTTTTATAGCAAGTCTGTGAGATGGTGGTTAACACAGGGGTAGTCCAAGTATGTAAACATGCACGCTGGGGCAGCAGAGGTCTGTCTCAAGAGATCTTGAGTAGACTTTTGATGTGAAGTTTGGTAGATTTTAAGGATCTGTATTAGGTTGCACACAGCCTCCAATCAACAGTCCATGTTTGAGCATACTGTACATTCCTGTCATCTCATTTGTCGTTTGTTTGTTGGTTTTAGCCTCCTGTTGTGTGTGTGCCCATGCATGGCTGTGCCCATTCTTGTTTTGCTGAATGTTACACCCACATAAAAGCGTGTCATTGTTTCCTAGACAACTATGGAGCAAACAGCTTTAAGGCACAGGATGTTGCTCCAAAGTTAGCTCAGCACCTGATCGGGCCACACACACCATGATCCACAACACAAGACAGCCCAGCACTAAGCGCAGTATTGCAACAGAACAGTGCGGCGTATTGAAATGAGTAATTTTCACCTCTTTTTGTCAGCGCTACAAACCACTGTTCTCATTCATTAAAGGTGAGATGAAGAAAGATTTCAGTCTCCTTTTTTAAAGTTTGCTGTTCTTTCTAACTGGGATTGTCGACCATTTATTGATGTCTACACCGTGGCTAATCTGTAACTATTATAGTTGGAGTAATGTTAAAGGTCAGGCTTGAGAATCTGGCTGCAGAATAAACTTGCTGTTGCTCAAAAGATAGTTAGTGTGATCGCTGTTTTGTTGGTAAACTTTCAGTTTATAGGCCTGCATCAGTTTCATTGTTTCAATTTTGTGGACATCTTGTTCTGCTTTCATTGATGGCGATTTAAAATTGATTTAACTCGAGAGTGACAGCATCAACAAGCTGTTGAGAACTAAATATGTTTCCCACCT
The DNA here is from genome assembly GCA_015106755.1 of Etia nguti. NCBI lineage: Eukaryota > Metazoa > Chordata > Actinopteri > Cichliformes > Cichlidae > Etia > Etia nguti. The sequence continues at coordinate 10,179 of VUQG01046094.1, forward strand.
CTTCCCTCTTATCTCATTTCCTCTCCTCTGCTTCTTTCTTTGTCAGGTCTTTTCCACAGACATGCTCTCATATTCTTTTTATAGATGTATAATAATTATTCATCATTTCAGTGCTCACTTTACTTATGTTAGAAAGGGGTGATTCATTGTTTCTATACTCATGAACACACCCATGCGTACAGTTTTGGTGCCCATAATTGATTCTTAGTGTGATACCAGCAGTGAGAAATGTTAGTTTGTGGTCTTTGTTTTTCCACCACACCCAGCTGAGTTTCAGGGCACAACTGTACCTGTCGCCCACCTGAGATGTGTGTCAATTCCTATTCTGGCAGAGCTAGAAAAGAATGCAGAACAGACTGCGTTGCTGAAGGGAAATAACCTTTAAATACAACAGAAAGCAGAGGCGTGGGTTTGGCTTTATTTTTACCATATTTCTATAAAGCTATGGTGAGATTTTGTACAGGAAAGAAGCAAATGCAGAACTGATAATGTGTGGTAAAAGGTGGCACCAACTTAGAACCTCAGCTACTGTTACTATTTACAGCAATGATTTGTACAAAATGCAACTAAGTTCCTGTCCTGAGGTTTACACCAAATTGAAGGAACTTTGATATTTTTCAGTTCATCATCTACTGGTCTGCACCATGTTGAAGCATCAATTTGGGTTACATGTTACTAACTAAGCCAGCCAGCTTGAGTTGAAAGGTGCATTCATTAATCATATGAGTACACTGCACAGACATAGATATCTGCTAATTATATCAATAAAACAACAATGATTTACTAATATCAATACCGTATAATACCAATACTAAAACCATAATTTTGTTGTACATGTACAATGACAATAAAGGGCTATTCTATTCTATTCTATTCTATTCTATTCTATTCTATTCTAAAAACTCACTCATGGAAACAAAAAAACACGTGAAGACTTCTAGGCCAGTCTGTTAGTACGATCAGCTACACAGCAAGCCACTACAAACATGGTCAAGACCCTCAGGGTCCCAAATATGTTAAGTTAAAGTCTAGAATACAGCTACAAGTCTAGTTGTCACGAGTTATCCTCATACATATCAATAATTAAAATGTAACCTCTGTCCAGATACTAAAGAAACTGTTTTTGTAGCACATTGTAAACAGATTTTCTTTATATTTAAATTACTGTGCAAAAGTCTTAAGCCATCCATAATGCCTTTATATTTTGCTTCCAAGGAGCCAGACTTTCTTGCATTTAAAAAAAATGTGTTCTTGAGCAACAGTTCTCCAGGCTTTTCAGAGGATTTTTCTTTGTTTTTTTGTTGTTTTGTTGGTTAAGCCATTTAACATGGACACATAAGTCATTCAAGCATAAAATAACAGCTAACTTAGGGGATAAGCCAATGTTGTGTCTACACAATACAGACAACTTAACAGAGAATCAGTTTATAATTGCATCTTTAGGTACGTTGTTACTAGCAGCCTGCTGGAAAATCACATCAATTTATATGCACTTGAAAAATATTTATGCCCAAAATGCTGACCTAAGCACAATGTAAAATCCTAAACGTAATGGCATCTTGTCAAATGAAGTGTACTTGTACTTGGTATTTTTACACCAACAAAGTTATTCCCTAATAGCTATTAGCTGAATACCTGGCATATCTTAGCATGATGTGCTGTGTGTCCTTAAAAATCTAAGGAAGTGCAGACCTTAGAAACTACAGTATCTGCAGCAGATGAACAGTATCTGAAAGTCATGTCCCTAAAAAATAGGAAAAATCAATGACAACAGGTCGTATCCAGACAGTCTCTAGCCACTTGTAAAACACGGTGGATGCTCTGTTATGAAGAAAAAAGGTAGCCAGCATCGAGAGAAGAGATTTGAATGTCCTTCAAGAAGCGTGGAGAACTGCTCCTGAAGACGACTTAGAGAAATTAGAAAGAAGCTTGCCTAAGAGAGTTCAGGCTTTTATGAAGAATAAATGTAGTAATACCAAATATTAACTTTCTATAAAATTTAAACAATGACGTCGGTAGATCTTATTAAATATTGCAACAATTATTAGATGTAGTGCTATTAAAGGTAGATAGATAACATAAAAAATGTAAAACATTTGCCGCCCAATGTACAATATACTGTACCAGTACCCACAACAAAGAAAAACACATGGCTTTTCAAAATAACCGCATCTCCTACATTCTTTTGTATGATGCTTTCAAGTTCAGCAGTAGATAAAAGCTTGTTTAAGTTTAGGTCTTCGTGCGCAGCATCCCATTTCAAAGATGCATAACAAGAAAATGCTGTTTTCCCCAAATCAGTCTAAACCTTCTACACATGAAAAAGCTGTTTGGAGGAGCATAGCTGGTAACTATTGGAGCTTAGAGAGATAAGGTGAACCATCTTCAGCCAACCACATCATAAGTAATGCAGTGGTGAGTCCTTGTGAGCATACCTATAAAACTGAAGGCATCAGTGTGAAGGGAGCGACCAGGCATCATCTGAAAATCTCAGCTGTGTTTGTTTGTTTGAAGCCAATTGTTAATACTGATGGTGTACAGATTATTGTGAAATGTCCCTGCAGAAAGTATCCCGGGCCTGCTAGCATGGCTGTAGATGTCTCTTGCTATTGTCTTAGTTTCCTTGTGGTATTGAGGGACATGTAAAACTTCTGCAAGCAGCTTAAATTAGCACCGAATCTAATGTTTTCTTCATGCTTCTATCATGTCTTTTTATGGTAATCATAATGCTTTGGTTTGCATCTTACTTACACAGGATGCAGCTTTTGTGCTTTAGGACAATGCGCTCATTACCGTTCTGCTTTATGCATCTTTTCTTTGGTTTATGTTGTGATTTAAGCCAAAGCAAGTAACAAGCTTATTACACATTAAGCACCCTAACGCACAAGCAATGTGCCATGACAAGACTTAGTGGCCGTAGTAGGGATCAAAACAAAGATCTGAATATCTAAATCTTTACAGGTTTGTTTGGGTGTGTATAACAGTTTCCAGTCACCCTCATGCAGTAATCCCCATGGGGAATAGCAGCATACAAAGAACACAAACATAAGTTGAACTGGCCAGTAATCACGTCGTACCCCTCCCTGCAGCCTTGTGTCACAGCCTTTAATTAGCCCAGAAAACCAGCCGTGTTCACTGTTGATCCCTTGCTACATTTCACAGGGATTAGTTTCCCCTTGCAATCCTTTATGTAACCCATCACATCACTGGCCATTGCAAATTAGCTTAGGGCAGTAATAGTGTGTGCCATTAGTCAATTCAGTGAATATTATATGGTGTGCAAACATATGCCCTATTCTCCTTTAACCCCTCATCATCCTCCGTCATTCGAAGCCTCTCTGCTTGTTTCTTTAGCTTCCGGGACTCCTCAGCTGCCTCGCAGGAAAGCTCATAGGAAGGCGTTATTAACACCCTCCTCTCAGAAACCAGAGATTAGGCAACATACTTCCATCGCATGAATCCTAGTAACTGTGACACTGACTGTGTGTATGTCTGTGCGTGCATGTGTGCGTGTTCAGATGATTGGTTTGTTGGAAATAAGTGTACACTAAACACCACTAGAAGTGTTGCTTCTTTGCTCTTTATATTATATAATATGTATAATGTACAGTAAACGAAAGCATTTGTCTTAAAAGATGGGTTAATCTTGCATGACAGTTGTGAACAACAAATCAGTGTGTTACCCAATCTGAATAGAAATGTATTAGCAGAGTACGTACTGCGTAGTACAGTATGTGAACTCCTGGGTAATAACGCCAAGAAATTCGAAAAATGAAACAGCACAAAAAAGGCCAAGGCCACTTTGATATTTGTCAAGAGATTTTCAATTTTCCTTCACAAAAAGTATCTGCTGACGTGAGTCGAATAAATCGCTGGAGTTGAGTAATATCTCTCTTTTTATAAGTCTGCCGTTTGCAAATTTTATAATATAATAAAAAAAACATCCTGTGCACCCACGAGTACTGGACCTCTAAAATTGTTAAAGTCTCAGTTATATTGAAAGAACTCATTTCGTTTAGCATAAGAAAGGGGCACTGAATATCAGCATGAGCACAGTGCACCTGTGGCTCATGTGGTTCAGCGGGTTGTCCACCAATCGCAGTCCCAAGTATGGGTGAATAGGTGAATGAGAAACACATCATAAAGACTGCTGTGGTAAAAATGTGCCATTTAAGTGCACAGTGTGGGGCCTTTTTGGGGCTGTTTGCCATCATGGTATCAAGTTCAAGGATAAAATTACAGGAAAAAAAGTAGATAAAGCTTAAAACTGGATGACGCAACAGAATAGGTGGACTCTAAAAGAAATCTTCAAGAATATTGTGCAGGTCTGATCCAAAGATAACTAGCTGTATTTGTCTGTATGTGAAGAGCAAACATTCATTCATTGTAGAAAGCCAGAAAAAACACACTAAAGATCTCCAGCGATGCTTCTGTGTCCTCTAGAAACCCGAGGCCTTTCACTTCCTGACCCATGCTGTGAAGAGGAAATGGGACATGGGTTTTTAGTCAAACTGTCCCATTTCCACAAATCAATAACATTAGCATATTGTTACCCTAGCACATAGGCTATAGTGTGTCATTTGGTCAGCCTTCTGCTCATGTCATTTTTTTTAAATTCATCCAACAGGACAGCACTGGCTACGAAAAAGAAAAGGACATCATCTCTGTCGTAAGTTTCTCACTTATTTGTATGTTCGTCCATTTCATTGTGCCTTGGAATAATTTCACCTGTTTTGCTTTCCTTTGTTTTACTTTGAAGTAAATGAGATATTCTGAATGGCATGCTATACATCGTGTGTTTCCTCAGTGCCGTCAGTTGGTGGCGGTTTGTGACGAGATCCTGAACTGCAGCCCCGAAGCGCTCCTCAGTCACACCGCTCAGCTGGAGAGTGTCGAACTGATACCCGTGGCACCCGGTGATCAGCTGGTAAAGACGTCTTTGGCTTTATAACTTTAGTATAATTTTTGCCTTCATTGAATTTAGAACTCCTGAGAAGACATATTGTTTCTAATGGCACACAAATGAAAACATCTCTGTGTACATGTTTAAAAAGGAGTAAGGAGCTATGAATGACTTTAGATTTAGTGCATTAAATTCAGTTATTTATACTCATTCTTTAATTTAAACCTCACTTTCTAAGGTTCTTCCTCTGGTCCGCTTTCCTAATCATCCTTGTCTCCTGCTTTTCAAACCTCATCTCATCTCTCTGTTTCTTCACTTCACTTTTTTGTCTTACTTTTTTCTCGCTGTTTTATTTTCAGTATTCATTTCCTGTCTTGATCATTGCCCGGTGGTTTCCATCATCATCACCACTTCTTCCATCTAACTCAAGGTTCTCCTTGTACCTGTTCCTATTAGATTCACGAGAACCCTTATCTCAGTTGTGTACTTTTTGTGCCGCTTCTCCTCTTTTTTCCTCCAAGTCAGTACATCAAGTAGTAAAATTACAGCTCTCATCTTTGTTTGTGATTTACGTAATCTTGTGTCCCTTTAGTTTCATTTTAATCCCTACAATGAAATGCGTTTAACCAATTTCCTTCCCTTTTGTGATTTGTGCATAACAGCGAGCGTCAAAAACTGATTGTCCTCGGCGTAGGGAAATTGATTGGAGCACGTCAGCAATAATGGCTTTCTGCCTGTCGACAGATTAAGAGTAACGGGAACTAAAAAGAGAAAGCAAGGGAAGTGAGGGACAGGAAGAATTATGATTTAACCGCTTTCAGTGTAGCCAGCATGACGTATACTCGTGCGCATGAGTCCAAAACACAAAAAAAAATAAATTCTCAAATTCACATTTCTGTCAGTCACAAAGGAGATAAGGTGAGAGCGAGTCATGAGTTATGAAGTGAAGATAAAAAGAAGATGCACAAAAGCATTTCAGGTGGGGACGGTTTGTCAAAAATGAGTGCGATGCAGTTACAGTAAATGACTAAGAGAAAGTGACTCAGTCTGGCTTCTTGCGTTCATTATAGGTAGATTTATATTTTTTGGACTTTAGAGGAAAGTAATTAAATATGGCTTTTTCTAAAAAACCTTATTATTAAAATTGACTTTACTAAAACTCCTATGAAAACATTTATTAAACATTACAATGAAGCTTTCATTGATCATAAAAGCACATAATTACTGCTGTGTTTTGCAATTCTCTCTTTCATTATACTTTATTCATCGCTCTCATCCACACTTGGAGCGTATTTACTGACAACTACAGTGTGTTTAATTATTAAATGCATCTATAAATTTAATAATTAGATTTATTGATTGGCGGTTGTGACTCAGGAGGTAGCACAGGTCGTTTGATTCATGCCTCCTTCAGCCTGCAAGATACTGAACCAAGAATTTTCCCATATGCATCCATGTGAGTGTGAGTGTGTGAGTGTTAGGTTCAAAGTGTATAGGCATTTAAAAAAAAAGCACTTTTATGAATGTGTACGTGAGTGGGTGAATGTGGCTTGCAGTAAGAAAGCTCAAACTGAGTAGAAGAGGGCTATGTGAGCACCAATCCATTTGCCTTTTAATTATTAAATCACTTTTGAGCTTTTTAGTCAAAAATGGATCAACTCCATTCATGTTTCCATTGTTTCTGTAGTGATAAGTATTTATTATGTAATCAGGGCTTTCTGGAATGCAATTATTTGTCTCTCCCTATGCCCATTATATTAAAATGATCAGTCAGAGCAGGATGACAGGTGGAGGCTGACACCAATATCTCTACGTACATAATCTGGTAATGAAAGCAACAAGACGCAGTAAATGTATCTGTCCATTATAGTGAATCATTCTGATTCAGCGATGTGCAAAACTGACATTCTGTGTGGCAAAGTTCATAAATTTATCACTCGGGAAAAGTACGTAACATTTTTTTATTTTTTTTTGCTTTCTTTAAGGGCATCGAGATAACATCCACCAACTCCAGCAACCACTACGTGACTGGAACTGCTGCTGAGGTCAGCCTCTTGCATTTATTTTTCTTTCCTCATTTTTGACTCAGCCATCAAACCACACACTGTTAACCATCACTGCCTCACAAGTGCTCGTAAACAAGCCACTTATCATGAACTTCAAACCAACCCGTCAACAGTTTGTCTCTTTACAAGAGCCCCGTGCAGATTCTTTACAATGCCTCTATGTTTCTTAACCAGCTCTGTTAAAATGTACTCTGATATATATGTACTCGTTGATTGGCTAGAACTGCAGGAAAATCTAGGAGATGTGATATATTGCTTTAAAAGGATCGTTATGCTAGCGTCATGTTATGCTCAGCTCTGCCAGATATTTTTGCAGGAGCTGACACTTTCATGCTCATTTACACTTCTTCTATCAGAAGGTTTTGTTCTGCTTAGGACAGACATAGGACTATTCTGTCTGAGTTTCTTATCTAGAAGGAACTGGAAGTATATTTCCAATTGTGAAAAGCAAAAATAAAAGCGAGCATCATCTGATTTCTTGTTTTTGACTCTTTTTCAAAAATCAACTTTTATCTGATTTCACGACACTAAAACATCCTCTTTTTCCTTTTTTAAGTCACACGCAGAATCTGCTAAAACAGGCTTTCCTCTCATCTGCACAGTTAAAGTATAAAATTAAGATTTTCATCTATTTATTGTGGAAACATTAGTTCTCTACCAGGCAGAAATCCCCTTGGAAGTATTTTGTGTGAGGTATTATTTTTAGCTGCTGGTTTATCTTTCCTTGCTTCACTGTCGCTGAAACTGACACCAATATCAGTCCTTGTGCTGCAAATACTGGCATACTGTTTATTTTTAAATCTCCACAAGGCTGCTTGTTTAAACCATAAGTAAGATTGGATGTAAACAAGTTTATAACACATTGTGACTCACAGGATTTTCCTGTGCGTGTCAGATGTAGTTGTCATCTCCCACTTATTCAGTTAAATATCCACTGTAGCTGAGCGGGAAACTGAAGACAACAACAGGGAGATCTGGTACATGTGGTGCATTACATTACAAAAGTGGGCTTCATTAGCTGTACTTTGTAACGATTTGGCTTTTGATGTGGATAAAAGCTTCTCTGAGAAAAATGAAATCATCTAATGGATGCGCCGCAGATGCACGAATTTCTGAGAAAGCCAAAGATCCCTTGTATCGGGGGCTTATAAAATGTATGAGGGAGTGTTTATGAGTGAAAATAAGAAGGGCTTGTGAAAGGATGAGGAGGAGAGGTCTCCTGTGGGGCAGAAAGATGAAGATGTTATTTTTCCATGATGTCAACCTCAAAGGCTCCCCTGCTACTAGTAACATTGCTGTGGCTGACGGTTAATAAGAGATATGGCCGCTGTCCACAAATACAGATAAACTGCATGAACGTGGGAAGGATCCATGCACTGCCTTGCACAGACAGGGCCTTGGCTTCTAATCACAGTTTCGACCTTCACAATATCAGCAGACTGTCTGATGTCGAATTTAGTGTCAAATCTGCTATATTATCAATGCAGTCACATACAATATTTATATTTTTATTCGGTCATACTGAGCAATGCTTGACTTTTTGAACAAATATGATGCTGTATGCATTCAATTCATTGGATTATCCAGATATAGACATTTCTGTCTAGTTGTTTCATCCTTAAACATTATTTTATGGAAATTTGTTGAAATATTTTCTCACAAACTGATAGCATCATATAGAATTAAATGTACCAGGATAGGAGACCATGAACACAACTTCTGTCTGGTTACTTGATGATCACTTTGCTATTTTGGTACTCTTCTAATGATGAGGTCAAATAGAAATAAACTACTATTTACAGTACTTTATAGATTGCTTCCAAGGAGCCGGACTAATTTTTAAAGTGGTTTTGATCAATAGTTCTCCAGGTTTTCTTAAGGTCTTTCAAAGTTACAGTAAACCATAACACTTAAGAGCTGGACTGAACATCAGTATCAACGGGTCTTATGGAGTGATAAATGCAAATTTGAAATTTATGGAGAGATTAGGTAAACAGGTCAACACTGATTGTGTATCAGAGCCATAATAGTTTTGTATTTTCTAATTAGTTCTTATTATTCCACTTTGACTTAGTTTCCAGAGTTGCATTTCTTGTTTCAGTTCAGTTTTTATTGCTTGAAAATGTTTTGTTTTAGTTGAGTTTTTATTAATTTCGATGTTCGTTTTAGCCTTTTATTGCATGGAGGACATATGCAGGAGGCACAGTTTAGTTTGAGTTAGTACAGATACAGTATTCTAATAAAAACTAAACCTTTTGAAAGAAGTTGACTCTCAATAGTCTCAATAAACAGGCCCGTCAAAGCTTCATCGGCAAATTTTACGAAATAAACAAGTACTAAAAGTAAAGATAGCACCTCTATATTTTTATTTTATTTTAAATTTAATTGTCTCTTTTTTTTAAGTTCGCAAAAAATTTTGTGAAAAATTAACTAAGACATCCAAACATCAGAGTTCAGGCTGTGTTGAAGAATTGTAAAACTTAAGACTTTTGCAGTATAGTGTATATTTTATATCTTTTTAAAAAAAGATTATGATGTGTTCAGCGTTTATCTGTTTATTTCTTCATTTTTATATGTGTTTTTTAAAGTTATTAGTCTGACAATGCCTAAAGCAGGACAGGCAGAGGGAAAAAAGAAAATAAAAAAGTGGGAGGGGGATAGTGGATAGTATTAATAGAAATGCACAATGTGATGCCGCACCTGTATAATATATATACTATAATAATATAGTATAGAATATAATATAATATAATATAATACTATATTGTATTTAATCTAACATCCAAACAAAGAAAAGAACTCTCCCTAACCCTGACTGTCTACTCACAAGTGCTGAATAAAATCACACAACAAAAAAACATAATAAAACAAACAATTTTAGCACCAATTACAAATTTATGCCGCTGTCTATGAAAAACAAATCATGTAATTGCTGAAATCTATATTTGGTATGTTTAAAAGGATTGTTGATTGTGTTGATTTTCTCTGTTTCTGCAGCCCTCTACTGATGCCTACGTGAAGGTCTTGGCTGGAGATGAAGTGATCCAAGTCAATGATCAGATAGTGGTGAGTGATACCGTACATACAGCACTTAAGGGCCTATATATGTGTATATATATATATATCTGTGTGTGTGTGGGGTCCTGTTAGTCTGAGACAGTTCTCCTCCTGCAAAGGCTGTGAGTGTCTTATACAATAACCTTCATGGTGAAATAACCATCGGTGTTGCTACCTCAGGTGGGCTGGAGCAGAGTTAACCTTGTGAAGAAGCTGCGTGAGAATCCCAGTGGAGTGACTCTCGTCTTGAAGAAGATCCCTGGATCAGTGCGACGCAACAACTCAGCCCCGCTCATCTCTACACAGGTCTGGGCTCATTAAAATCCTCCTCCACTCACTTCTTCACTCCACAAACTGTACTTCAAAATAGTCAGTGAATTTAAAAAAAACCCCCAATGTACGGTATTTACCTTTTTATATATTATACAATGCTTGTGCTTGTACTTTCCACAAAATTTGGAAAACAGTCTTCACAGGAAAACGATGCTAAGGCCTTTGAATAACACTTCAAAATCTATAACAATGGCGTCTTGAGCTACTTTCACACTCACACAGTGGCCCTGAACGTCTCTAGACATCTGCGGGAGCTGTATGTGAGAACACAAATGTCCAGCTCAGTTGGATCTAATATTTTTAATGGTCTTTACCCTGCAAGCTCTCTGGTACAAAGTCTGTGTGATGTCTGATTGAGCCTCTGCGAGAAAAGAGAAGATAATTGTCCTGTGAATGCACAGCCAGTGAGTGTCACCGTGTCCTGCCAGCTGTACGCTCTACCCAGGCGCTAGCTTCACCTAAATGAGACATGAGTATCTCCAGTAGGGAGAATGTGTCTGACCCTGCCATTTGCTTGCTACATGTGAGAAAGCTCAACCTCAGAAAATGTCACGATTTAATTCCCCTCACGTAGTCTCAAAATTAAAGCTGTGAAAATTATGGCAGATATACTATAGATATATTATGGGGGAAATCTCATGTTTATGAAACCTTCCCATTTTTGTAGCAAATCTGCTCAGAAGCTTAGAAAAGGTTGTCTTTAATTACCGGATGCCAGTATTTAATATGACACATTTTACACCCGCACGGTGACTAGAACATTTTTAATAAATTACATTTTTCTCCTCTCTGTCATGCTCATACTTGTAGTCATTTGTGAAGCTAAATAGAAGAAATCTCAAAGGCAGCAATATTCTGCTTTCAACCGTCTGCTGTCTGTGTTCATTTTAGGATAATTACATCCAGGGGTGAGAGTCGAGCGTCAAATCCTCTCTTAGAGACCTGATTGTTTTATATCAGGGGGATTCTTTTATGAGAATCCCCTCTTTGATTTCCGTTTAACCTCATTTGGGATCTGTTTCCATAAACACTTGCACACTCTGAGTAGTCACTATGCCAACTGTTGTTTGTCTTTGAACAACACCCTGAATTACACACTGCATCTGATACAAATTCGCACGCACGCACTGTGAGCATTTCACACCCCCCTTGTGACCATCACCGTGCTAATCTCAGATCTAGCTGGCGGCATAGGGTGAGAAAAACATTTAAAAGATGTGAATCAGCTGAGTGTATAAACTCCATATTGTCCTCAGAAGATGCCCTGCTTTTTTTCCAAGAGCTTCGCAGTGTGTGTGTAGAATTGTGCGCAAGCGGAGTGTGTGTGTGTGTGTTTGTTTGCGTTGCCGTCTCGTCTGCTAAGCCACAGAGCGCGCAGATGGAGGAGCCGAGGTTGCAATTAGAGTCTACCGTGACATCCAGCTTCTTAACCCTCCGCCGACCCCTAAATGCTGACGGTTAAACCTGCACACTCACACGCTGTTGTGTTTTCAGAAAGAAGAAGAGGACAAGGAGGAAAAGTCAGAGGAGGAAGAAGAAAAGGACGAGGAAGAGGGTCCACGGCACTCGTTACTTGAGAGAGTGGCAGCGTCTGTCAGGTCCTTGTCTTTCAGGTGAGGGCATTCATTTGCTTGTCCTTTAATAAGCTAGAACTTATCATAACTGCTACTTGTGTTTAATAGTCTAAACCATACACCAGCACCTGGGTTTGTCTCTAAAATAAACAATCCAAGCTCCATTTAAAGTTAGAATAATAGATGTAGATTTCCAAGGGGATGCATGGGGAATCCCACCTGAAAAATAAACCTTCCTCCCTATTTAGAACACGTTCATTTGCCCCCCTCAGTAAACATTAAAAAGGAATCGCTTAGAAAAATTGCTGTAACGTTAGCCAGCAAAGTAACAATGGCTCCCAGACGGGTGGCTCTTTTTCCTTCAGCATTGTTTTTGCTGTGTTTTGTTTTTTGTCACATTATTGTCTCGCCAAAAACACTTCCACTGTGTTTCATGCGATTTAGTTTTTTCTTACTTTCTTTGTGTTTTATTCAGCTTAACCACTGTGTTTGGTGTTTTTGAGGGTGTTTTCTTACAAGAGAAAGGATGAAGAATCCAAACTTTTGTTTTCAGACATGATGTACATGATTTCTGAAAACATGTTTTAAACATTAACATCTCTGTGGTTTCCAGTACGCATCAAACTGTTACCTGGGGCCTGATTTTTCTTTATGGAAAGAAAAAGTTGTGCATACACCTGAGGCACAATCCACAAATAGTTTGGCCATATGTAACAACCCAACAAGTGAGAATGCTTTAAGAAAGGTACCATTGCATCGCCTAAATGCGTGAGAACAAGAATGAAAGATTAAAAAATAAATAAACAAGAATGCAAACAACTCAAAATCGAATAAAATATGTAAAATTGTAGACAGACGTCTAAAACTGATTTTAAAAAATACAATTGTTTTGCCAAGTGTATAATATTTTCTCAATTTAAATATTATTTTTCACTTTTAAAAAAAAAATAGTCAATCACTTTATTTGCATACATGCATGAGAAAAGCAGTAAGAACAAGCTGAATACTGATCTGGTTACACAGCATTTACTCAGTAGAGCTGAACATCTCTGAAATCCTTTTGACCTTGTTCATCTGCCAACACCCGGTAGGATTCCCATGAGGTCACACCGCAAATGCCACAAATTCCACTGCGCGCTCGCAACACACAACTGACTGGAAATGAGTAAAAAAGAAGAGATGAGGAAGACGATGAATAAAGGAGGGAGTTTTAGAAAGTTGCAGAAAAAAATTAGGAGACGGGAGGAATAAGAGTGATGAAGAGTCAAAGAGGGACAGCGAGAGCTGATGAAGAGCAGGCGGACTCTAGCTTATGGATGGAGTGGGCGGTGATGATGCCTTGTGGTTGTAAATAATTCTGACACATTCTAATATACAACAGCTACATTCTAAGAAAAAAGGGAGAAACTAGCAAATAAAGTCATATTTTATCTCTTTAAATTACTCTCTTTAAGGACTTGTAGTTTTGTAATGTGCTGTTAATGTTTTCCAGTTAGAGGTTTCACTTTATATCAGCAACAGGTGGCAACTGTGAATATAAAGTAAGATAAAAATCTGTATTTTTGCGGCACGGTTACGTAATTTCCTCGCTGCTCATTCTTTGCTTAATCTTTGTTTTCTGTCAACCGGCATGCATTTGGACTTTTAATTTTCTAATACCAGATGCTGTATCAGTTTAACCCAAATGCTTTGACTGATATCTCTATATATTTTGTTACAGACGAGCTGTTCAAGAGCCCGAGGTGCAACAGCAGCCCATGGGACAGGAAGAATCTGAAATATCCTCAGACAAGGAGCTTGAGGAAAATCTGAGCCTAACTTCATATCAAAGGCGACAGGGAACGCTTTTGGCACCAGGTAAGACAAATTTGCAAGATTTTACCTTTTCTTATAATCGACTGTGTTTAGCTTTAGTTACTTTGTATGGTTTCCTTTTCAGAAGGATTTTAAACTGTTGATTACAACACCTAAAGTGTATTATCATGGCATGTTACACTGTAATAGTTTCACTATCATTTGACCTTCTACACAGAAACTACAATGTAACTGAGGCACAAAGATGTGAGTTTATTTAGAAACTTCATTCTGTTTCTCAGCAGGGTCCGAGAGCTTGACAGGTTCAAGGCTCTCACTAAATCGCCTCAGAGATCGCTCGCCCTCACCTTTAAGAACCAAACAGGATAGAGCTAGCATCAGTTCCTGCCCTGAGATGGTGGGACACACGGTGAGGGGAAATGGAGAACATTCACTAACAGTTGTTTTTGTTACAATCCAGGCAATTGATGATGATTTAATTAAAGTATGCTTTTAAACGCTGAATGATCGCTGTCTGGTTATCTTTTCAGGGGAGCAAGGATGGTAAGAAGACCTCCACAAAAGGTACGATTTTCTTTATCACAGGACAATAAAATAAACAAAACACTGGAGTGTCTTTGTAATGCCATAATCAGCCCCAAACTGATAACTCTTCTATAAGTTATGCCTTATAGAAGAGTGTCTGTAAGACCTGGAGCACAGCAAATCTCCCTCACCAGGCGTGGCAGATGGCCTGGTTGTGCCAGAGGTTTCTTCCTGTTAAAAGGGAGTTTTTTCCTTCCCACTGTCGCCAACCACTTGCTCACAGAGGGTCATCTGATTACTGGGATTTTCTCTCTATTATTATTATAGTTTCTTTAGCTTACAATATAAAGTGCCTCGAGGCAACTGTTGTTGCCATTCGGTACCACGTGAAATGGTCACAGAATGATAAGCATGTGCAAAACACAGCTAAGACTAAATAAAAAAAAATGAAAATAAAACATTGCAAAAGAAAGACGAGATAAGTAGCAGAGAAATACATGCCTAAAAAGATACAGAGGTACAATATAATGATGCTTCAACAAAAAAAATCCTGACTGAGGACAGTTTATTCCACTTAAAAGCCGTAGAGTGCCTGAAACTTGTCCTGCCAAGGTTGCTGGAAAACATGATGGGAACAGTATGTAAGGTTAAGCAGTTAATGAACTGTGTAACACAGTTTCAAATGTGAGAAGCGATGTGAGTTTGTTGGAAGCTTTATGGATGATACTAAGTCAACTCAACTGTGTGATACAGAGATTAAGAGGGTTCAGTTGCTGTGGCAATAATGTAGCAGTAAAGAATTATATAAATTCAGTGATACGGTTCTGTTTTTACACTCATCCATTTACATATGCATGTTAAGAAAACTGTATCCCATGTAAATTTCTGGGCAACACAAACACTAGGAAGTCTTCTGGTGTTTGTCTCCTTCCTTAAATAAATAAAGGGAAAGTGCTTGGAATTGCAAGGAAACATAATATAAAAACTGCTTCAACTTAAATATTAAATCTTAAATTTCCTGTGCTTTTATACATCCTGGAATAGTTTTAAAAGGATCTAATACTGCAGAGTCCAAAAAAAGCCGAGAAATCCCCCAAAATTGAGTTCACTCATCATGATCCTTATCTCCTTTCTCTTCCTTTCTTGTCTTTCAGGAAAGACAACGGCTATGAGCCGGCGTCGTGTGTCCTGCCGCGATTTGAGTCACCCTGACTGCGACGGTTGGCTCTGGAAGAAAAGAAAGGAGAGCAGTGTCTTCATTACGCAAAAGTGGCAACGCTTCTGGTTCGTGCTTAACGGGCCTCACATTTACTGGTACAAGAGCCAACAGGTGAGCAAAAAATCAAGAAAAAGGTAGTCATTGCTGTTATTTCATATAATATCTGTAAGTATATTCATATATGACTACATTTTATTTTGTTTCTGCCTAAAGCACATGGTCTACCTGAGTTAGTGTCGCATGCAGTATTAACTATCAAAATATTTTGCATTCATCTAATTGTCAGTATGTCTAATTCTCTTGAATTGTATTTCAGGAAGAGAAGGCAGAGGGTCTGCTCAATATATCAAGCTATGGCATAGAGAGCGCTGGAGAGCACAAGAGAAAATAGTAAGAGTGAATCCAGTGGTGAATCACATAATGGTGCCATAATGGAAAGCCTTTTTAGCCTCTTGAATTAAAACTGCAATTATATTGTGTATGCACAGAGTGGAGCATCTGTCTTATCTTTATGCAGGAAACTGTGCAATTTCTTAAAGAACAGGTGTAAAGCAGTCTGTTTGGTACTTAGAGAAGAGAAAGCAACTAAGAATTTCTCAAGTGAATATGTGTTTCTTCATATTTAGGCCTTCATGTTTGTGACACCCCCC
>VUQG01046094.1:43037-56117 GCA_015106755.1 Etia nguti
TATTTTAAAATAGTCTTTTTTTTTTTTTTTTTTTTTTTTTTTTTTTTTTTTTATGTAAGACACACGCAGAAAACAAAACAAATCTTGGAGAATAACTTGGAACAAAAGCAGTCCTTGCTTTCTTGATGATGTGTTACGATGACTCACCCTGACTTTGGTGGCAGTGAGACAGGCGCTGCTGTCCACCCCATGGAGAGTGATGGGGTAGAATTGTCCCTTGTTTAGATACACCATGGGTAGCTCGCTGGGCTTGTGAGAAGAAGCTGCAGGAGCTCCGAGAGAAAACTGGAACTCACTTCTGGATCTCTCAGATGGGGAACTGGTGTAGGAGCGGGAGTAGACTGGGCTGGAATGGCTTTCAGGGAAGGGATCGCTGTAGGGAAGATTCTGATAGCCACACAGAGATACATGGATTAGTGAAGGAAAAAAAGAAGAGGCACAGAGCTTTTAAAACTACATGGGAGACAGGGGCTTTAACTTTTAAATTATGGTACTAAGTTTACCTCAGTGCTGGCGTCAGGGAAAGCAGTGTTCTCTGGCCACTTCTGCAGCAAATCAAAAAAGTTGCTGAGCTCCTGTTTGTCGTAAGTATTTTCCACAACACTGGTCAGCGGGGTGTATGTTTCTGAGGCAGCAGGAGCAGAAATGGGTGGGTTCTGCTTAGATCCCAAAACGTTGTTGGGCTGAATGGGCAGGTTCTCAGAGAGAATCTTCATGGCGATGGAGGGCGCATCTAGTGGAGAAATCTCATTGGTCTGGAGCAGACTCCTGGCAGGATGGGGAAGTGGGGGGGAAAAAAAGATTAGCTATAACAGAAAATCCACCTTGTTGATGTCATCATGACTCAGGTAACAACACATCAAGGAAACAAACATTGTTGAAGTGCTTGGCTATTGTTTGCCCTTAACCGTTACAGAAGCTTAAAGGTTGCCAGAGTAAACGTACAACGGTCAGTAAAAGCACCTCTTGTGTCTCAACACACACACAGTTACTGCAAACTTGTAGAAAGGTCAGGTTTGGCTCTGGGTGAAAACTGTTTGTCTCTTAATCCAGTATTTTTTTTTTATTTTTTTACCCCTCTTCTCTGTGTTTGAGTTTCTCGGTTAAAAATGTTTAAGGGAACAACACTGAGCCCCAACAATGGTCTTTCTCACATACCTAGCAAGGAGTAGGAATATAAAGACCAGAATGAGAAAAAACAACAACCTGTCCTCCTGTTGTGAAACTCTTTAAGAAAGGCAGAGAGGATGATCTAGGAAGGGTAGCTGAATGGAAGAGCTCGAGAGGAAGACAACAATCCCTCTGACTGTGTTTGACTAGAGGATTACCCACTCATCAGTTTACGGCCTCCCAAAGCCCTGCCTTTCTCTTTCTGTATTATTACTCTAATAACTTCAATTCAGCGACAACTGATTGAGTCTCTGAGTCATGCTACCTGTCACAGAAATGACTGCAAATTGTAAAAAAAAAATGGACTGAAAAAACTATTTAAAGCTGTGCGGTGAAGACTGACATGACTATGACTATGAATGACTATAGATACACGCAAACAATGTCAGAGGCATGACTGGTTTGTGAAGCGTGTGTGAATGTGTGTGTGTGGGAGCAGCTGCATAAACTCTGTCTTACCTCTCTGTTACTTTGCACACATTGCCTGTGCGGCTGCAGGCAGCGTTCACCTTCGGGTTCTGGAAAAATAGGAAAAGGGGGAAAATGCGATCAGTGTCAGGAAATTTAAATGAATCTTTAGGTTTACTCGAGATGAACTACTTTGGTTTAACACAACTACTGCTTATACATTGTTTACCTTGCACTGTTCATAAAACATGAGGGCTGTTAGCTCATCAGGCAATCTGGATTTTGAGGGGTTCGGCTCAGTTATGGAGTTATCCAGATAAGGCCAGGAGTCCATGACGTAGTTTGCGTAATTGTTATAGCTGAAGTTCTCGCTCTGAAAGACCAGTCCCAGAGTCCTACAACAGGCCAGAAAGGATTTAGATTAACAGGTTGACTTGCAAATTAAAATATGCACTGAAACAACTTTAAATATCAAACTGTAACTATTTAGTGTTAAAGTCATAATTCATAGCAGACCCAATATGTTTCCGATCGCTTAGCCATCGGGATTTGACATTTACCAGGGCCCTGGAGCACTGCACATACTTGTCCTTTAGCCTGTAGGGTTTCGATTGCAAAACCAGTGCTGAGTAACATCTCTCAGACGTAGCGGTGTCAAAAAGGCTTAAAAAGCCAGGGGCCAACCATAAACATGCACACACACACACACACACACATAGAGTTTTTTGGTTTCCAGTGTTGTGAAAGAAAAAGAAACTACACTTGTGAATCCTATGTAAACTCTCATATTTGCTCAGATCTTAAAAGAGATGACAAGATTTTCTTGCTCAGTAAACAGAAACCCACAGCTGTCACAGAGGTGAGCACTGGTTTTTCATTTCACTTGGAAAAACACACACACACAGACACACACACACACGCACACACACATAGAGCCTGGGGTTCTGGGGATTGTATTTGTTTGTAGAGACTCACATCGACACTGAATTGTTAACATCAGAACTGCTAGGATAAGCCCCCTTTGGAGTTTGTCTTAAGCAGTTAATGAACAAATAGCTGCAGTGTAACCTGGATAAACAGTTAATCAAATGTGATGACATGAGGCAAAGACCACAGGTGTGAACAGCCACAACAGAACTAACGCTTAGGGAGAAATCCCACAACTTCTCACACGCATTAATGGACAAATGCTGATTAATGCAATTCAGCCCAGTATCTGTAAAGCTAAAAATACATTACATACATTTGAGCACGGAAAAGTGCGTACTTCAAAATCTTTGGTTGCCAGATTAGAGGCGAGAAGTTTATACTAGTGTCCTTTTAAATTTTAGCTATGCCACAAATCCTTAAGCAAAGCTAGTACACCTGTTCAAAGGTGCACCTGCCTCAGACTCAACAGCAGCCTCCCAAAACAACAAACACAAGTTATTCTCTGCGTATTTCCCCCAAAACAAGCCGACAGCGCTGGTTTTTACTTCGGTGCATACGGGAGGGGGGGGGGTCTCATGTCTTGGGTTTCACCATTATGTAATTCAATGCAACGCATGCTGTCATTACCCCTTGTCTCCAACACCTCAAGAAGAGGTTCTTATTTTCTGCTCTCCTTTTGTGCTCTGTGGCCCCCTAGGTTAGTGACAACACAACTAAAAGCAGACCCACTACAACAAAAAACCCCAACTTTGTGTGCGTGATAAATTTATCCATATCATTTTCTCCTGTAAAACGCTCCCTTTCACATGGGGTACCATTGACAAAGAAAAACCATTCACTGTGTTACACCAAGTAAAAACTAAAAATGTCTTTGTCTTGCAGAAAGAGAAAAAAAAAGACCTAATAGGGAAAAAACTTGCAGTTACAATAGCTAAAAAAAACCCTAAAACAAAACACTTGAAGAACTTACTCAGTCTCTTTGGTCATGTCTTCAGTCCAAGTCAGCTTGAATAGGTTCCTTTAAGCTCCACTCTTCAGTTTTCGTAGGGGCTTCTCCTCTTCTTCAGTCTATCAGGTAAGAGCTGTGAAACACAGATGAGTCAAGTGTTGTGATTCTCTCTGAAGAGGGCCCAGATTTATTTCATGCCTGGACAAAGTTTCCTCTCCCCTCTGATTGGCTGAGAGGTGTGGAACAGGTGTGTGATAGGACAGGTGTAGAGGGGAAGGTGTAGATCTCTTCCCAAGTTGGAAAGAAACCACGAGTGTGAGTGTGTAAGCCTGGAGTTCACTTTGCATGACAATCCAGGGCAGGAGAGCTTTGAATCTCATTAACATTTTGGATTAAAAAAAAGAAAAGGGGAGATTGGTGATCCCAGAGGTGTGAAATGTTTGGTAATGACTCTGAGAAAGGCAGCAGGGGTCAGGGACTCAGCTTTAAGATGTTAATAGTTCTTCAGTATCATTGCTCAGTCTCACCCCTTCATTATTATTTCACTGAAAGGTTTTGGTTTCTTTACTTTTTAAAAGTTATACAAGCTACATTGCTTTTATAAATGCTTTATTGCTGAGGGCAGAGTCCTGAGATTCAAAACTTTAAAAGAAATCTTTCATTTGTTTCATTTTTTTAAAATAATGCTCTGAAGTGTTTTGAATTTCCACAGCAAACTGTAGATTTTTTTTTTGATGAATATAATGAAAAAATTGAGAGTAACAGAATAAAGGTGCAAATGATAACCAAAACACAGACGGAGAGGAAAAAAACTTTAAATAAGACAAGAATGAGCCCTGAGATAGGCTCTAGATGTAATAAAACTTACATCTAGAGCCTATCTCAGGGCTCATCACAGGGCCACAGTTAGGAAAGTGGGTGGATGGATGGATAAAAAAAAATGCAATCACCCGAATGTATTAAATTGTAGAAACAGAACTATGTGTAGCACGGATAACTGTCTTATTACAGTATGGAGCATGTTTATCTGCAAAAATAAAGGAGATTTTGCTGGACTCAGGACTGTCAGGGCAACTTTTTATGCTTTGCATGTGGAGGGAGGACCCAAATCTGAAGAAAGAAGCATGTAAATGAGTAGAAAGAGCTTCTACTTTGGTTATAATCTCGTTCACAATAACCCCGTGCAAGAGTTTTAAGAGTAAGACGCAATCTCCCTAACCAAAGCTCACACATCATGCTACAAGGAGTCATATAGGCACATGTCGCTCAGGGATTTTATCTGTAGCTCACAATCTGCCGAGCCTTTTACATGAACACACAGAGCGAAAGCGAGGGAAAGCGAGGATGATTATATGTACCTGTTTATCTGTTCATCCACGTGTGAGCCCCTCTTGTGGGACACCTGAGGGAATCTGGCGTGGTAACACACAAGGGTGCGTGCTGTGCAGTCTGCCCACACACTCATGCACACCCTCACTGGATAAGAAACACACGCATACATGCAGAAAGCCCTGAGGTAAATTGGCTCTGAATCAAAAGAGAAAGAAAAAGAAGTCTGTGAGTATGACACATCTTTTATTACTCCAAAGTAAATATGACCTAAAACGTCAGCCATATACAAAAAAAACAGTAATTTAAGTTAAAGCCGGTTATAAACTAAAGAATAATAAGGCATGAAAATGGGGATAAGAAGTTTACAGACACGACATGGTAACATGGAAGTGGATCTTTTCTCACAAAGCAATTATCAACTCTGCTCGTTGAAGGTGTGAACCATTTCTCCAAGTTTCTCTCTCTCGTCCTGTCTTTCTTATACTCTCTCTGTTCACCCTCCATTAGAGCTGCAAAATTAGCATATCAAAATGCTTGGCTCCTTTATCCTTGCCTTACTCTCACTCTGTCACTCTCACCTCTTCTATCTGCCTTTTTCTCTAATGCGTTTACCTGACATCAATCCCTCTGCCAATGCAGCGTCCTCCTACCCCCCTCACACACCCCAATGTTCAGCCAGTCTACTGAACAATCAAGCAATTTCCTGAATATCAGGTGTGATCATCTTTAGGAAAGAAAGTGCATCTTTGTGCAAACTCTATTTGAAAGTAAGGTCTTCTGTTTAGTGTTGGACTTCTTGTAAAATTTAGCAGTGCTCCCCAAATCCCCCAAAAGATCTCTTCCAGTCTGACAAGAAAGGGAACTGGAAGACAGATGGCGGTGTCAAGATGTTCAAAGGCGTGCCTCGAAACCTATCCGTAGAGTAAGAAACCAACAAGCGCCGGGGTGCTTTGCTGTGTTGTGTGACAGCTTGTGTGGATGTGAATGCAAGCATGCAGCCATGCATGCTAGCACACAAACAGACGTCAGCACCAGCTCTACGCACCACTGCTGCTGAGAAGGGGCATTCTCAACACCTCTCTCCCACCATAAATCTCTCTTTCTCCTTTCCCAATCTTCCACTTACTCTTCCTTTCACCTCATGTTCCTACTTCTCCTTTCCCTTGTGACCGTTTGACCAGTGAGTCTTATCTGTTTCTGCCACTTAAGGACTTTGTGGCCACGACTAAACCCCTTCACGCAACGATCACGCACATCCACAGCGTTAAACCAAAGTGAAGAAGTCATGCAGAGAGAACAAAGTAATGAAAATAGCAGCCCTTTTGTCCTGTGGCTGATCCTTCTCATTAACTCCACACTATACATATCTCCCCATCTCTTTCTCTTTCTGTATCTCTTCATCTGCCCTAATGCCTAGTCTGTCATGTAGGAATGTGTGTTGAGGATTGAGAGATATATGCCTCTGGCGTGATACTGGCTACTGACTCCTTCATACTGGGAAATCTGCCCTTATGCTAAGACTGTGCACCTGTTACTGCAAGGGCCCATCATGTTTTCTGCAACTGCAAGGATTTCCCATTTCTGCTGCTTCTTTTTAAGCACCAGTTTTCTGTTTTTACCTGCTGCGTTCTGATAAATATTCATTTTCTTGGTATTGCTAAAAAAAAATCCATTCAGGCAAAGCACTGTCAGGCACAACTGATTCCATCTTAAGCATTCAGCATTATGAGTTAAGGTTTTCAAGGTTTTGTCATTTTTATGTTTAGGATTGTGAAAATGAAGCAAGATTGTGTTTATGGCTGAATATTAAGAGATCATTACTTTGGAAATACTAAAGCAGGAAATCTAACAAATGATCTTATATGTTTATGTTAAAATGTTGAAGATGCACATGTAATTAAATGGCCCTTTTATATGACATTTTGATGTCCTTTGCACTCCTTTGTAATTTTCTGTGTCTCTGGAGCCTTAAATTGCTAGTATGACTTTTTAAAGTGCCTTTAAAAAGCATCAGCTGCACTGAGAGGATTTTACTGTGAAATATTTTGTGCCATATACTGTGCATAATAATAAATTATATATCTCCACATTTCTCTTGGTGAAGCAGCTGCACAAAACACACATGAATGCAGGAAATGGGTTAGACACCTAACCAGCTTTGAAAGCAAGGACATTTGGCTCAGCTGACTTTGCTATGTCCACAAAAGAAAGACAAAAGAAATTCAAGCAAAAACAAGGTACTTTAAACCACACTAGGAACCGGTGTGTATAATTACAACCATGGATGCATAGCATGCTCAAAGGGGAATGTAGCTACAGTTATAAAAAGCCAAAATTATCTGCCTCAGATGGCATAGGGTACTAAACTGGAGAGACATTTTCTCATGTGCAGAAGTGGATTAATGAACTCACACTGAGACATTTAGGGTCACTGACTGTGAGCACAGAGTATCATCAACATTTTCCATTTGCTCGACAATTTTCAAGTGAGCTCATGCTTTAAAACTAGCTGCACAGGCTGATAAATGGCCTCTTTATGGTTCCAAAAAGACACATGAGGGATACTTCAAAGACCCTGACTTGAATAGGACCACGTATTCCACAATCAGTGTAGCTCCTCTTTCATGCTTCTAGGCTTGCTGCAGATGCACTAAGCTGAATAATGAACATGAGCTTAGTTGTTGCTGCAATAATCATCAATAATCACTGATGTGGGTGTTTAACTTTTTTAAAATAGCAAATAGCTAAAATGTTCACTTAACAACTTAATACACACATTAGAAGAAAAGAAAAAAGATAAAACTGTCAGCATCAACCACCCCTGTGCAGGCAGGTACTCACATTAACTCCAGTGGTACTTTATTTGAGTGTTCCATTTTCTGTTAATTGACTCTTTCACTCCACTAAGCTTGATAGACAATTACTACAATTTATTACTGTGCTCATCTGACAGATGTACTCTAGGTTCTGATCATTTCTTTCAGCCTTGAAAACAAACCAAAAGAAAAACCTCCTGCTTTTTTTTCCTTCTTTTTTTTGTGTGTCCAGAACAAGCCTGGAATTATCTTTCTTTGACTTAGTCCAAACAGCAGGGTTAGGGTTAGTCACCTATAACTCAGTAATTTAACATTCTTGCACTGATACTGGATACTTAGTTCATCATTGTTAAATTTCTATTATGATTGTTTTCTTAGTCAGCTAAGCCTATTGTATCCATGAAAACAGGCGTGCATATGAGCCGGTGTGTGTTCATAATACAGTATATTGTTTCCAGAATAATTTGAACTTTGTGCAGCTAGTTTCCCAATATGTGTTTGGTTTCCATTATTGAACTCTAACAGGTATTCTGACTCCTTCAAACCCGTTGTACTGATGAGGATGAGAGATGAAGAGCTCTTTCTAGCGGAACACTCGTGTCACTTTGTTTGACCTGGGATAGAGAGGCTCCAAGAGTCTGGAAAGCTCCTCTAACCCCCCCTCCATCGGTCCCACTTTCCTTACCTGTTTCAACCACCGAGCCATCAGCAGCCACTCCCAGAAACTCCACATTGCCCAGCGTGAAGGATCACAGTTGGGAGGAAGAGAGTGGGGGAGGGTTAGGTGTAAGGGCAGGGGGTGAAAGTGTAAGATTAAGGGAGGGACAACTAGAATATGGAAAAGCAGCATATGGTAATGTCAGAAGGAACAGGTCAAAGAAAAAGATTGGGAATTTACAAAAGGAAAAGTTGAATTTTAGGAATTTTAAAGCCACTTTAAAGTTTCAGCACTTTACACGTTGGCTAATTGCAGTTAAGACAATACTCGCTTGAGGCAAGGAGAAGCTCTGGAAGGCATCACGGTGGTTGAATTGCTCAATAGAAATGCATTTTTCTCCGAGCTCTGATCGGGACAACTTGGAGAAGGAGAATAAGCCTGGTTTCCTTCAGTTTCATGCAATGAGCACAAAGCGATAGGAGAAAATAGCTGTGTGGAAGAAATGTAATCTCTGTAAAAAGATTGACTTAAAAAATTTACAATTACGTGGAAGTGAGAGGTTTTTATATATTGAATAAAAAAAAATGGTGCTGTGTTACATTTGAACTGATAGTTTACTAAACTCAAATTTGACACCCCTGAATTTAATTAGACCATAGCCATCGTTATAGAAAACAGACAAATGATTTACAGAATGAAGCTGGTGGACATTTCTGTTGGGATTTCATTATCTTTCTATTATTTCTGTAGTAATGTTTGCTGTTCTTCCGCAGTGTGTTGATTACTCTGTAGCAGTAAATGCCTGCAGCATATTGTGAGTTCACTGTTTTGGAATTTTTTACAGTGATTGGTCTTTTATATCATTTATTTGCAACAACGGTAGTAATATAACTCGAAGAGCCTTTAAGATAGCAAGTGCTGTGGAATAACACTTGTACCAGGACACACACACACACACACACACACACACAAACAGCAAAAGGTACACACAAAAACAAAGATGTTAGATACAGACGAGCGATAATCATGTCTCGTCACACAAGCCATCATCTGTAAGATCTCTCCGCTCTGCCATATCAACTAACAGACAAACTAATGAAGAGGAAAACAAATGCCAAGAAACTCAAGTTGAGTGTTGAATGTGAACATTTAAAGAAACAAAATCTTGCAGAAGGGTAATTAGTGGTAATTGATCCAGGCAGCTTTTGATTTTGGGAACTACGCTGAAATCTTAGAGCCGTGTGATCTTATTTACATTGAAGACGTAAATAAGATCACAATGATAAATGCATTGGTGTGACATGCAGGTCACCCCAATTCTGTGGATTTTGCACACATTGAACAACACTTCCTCGCAAAGGTTAAATGTTTCAGAATATGGCAACATTACAACACCAGGGTAAAAAGTCCAGCTGTGCACGCTGTTAAAACAATACAACACAGCCATGGTTATAGGCAGCAGCTGCTGGACTCATCTCCATATCTGGTTTCATTGTAGGACCCCTGGTGCAGAGGCAGATACCACCTCCCATCATCAACGGCCTCTGGGGAAAATCTTCTGTACTGTAATTAGCACATACTTAAAAATGTGCATAACTGCACTCTGACCCAAAGTGGTGGAAGATTCCAAGTGTGTGCAAGTAAAAGTCACTTTAGAGAGCATACAGTAAATAGCATTGGCTTTAATGTGTCATAAACATATAAGATAGTTTAAAATATTAGGCTTCTGATAATAGATTTTGCCACATAGAAAATACAGTCAATTAATGATTACAATCTGGGAATCACACTACCCATAGGTAGTTAGTTGCAAAGTCATCTGTATGGTAAATATCAAGCTACAGTCAGTAGTCGGTTAGCTTAGCTTAGTTTAGAATAAGGAGTGAAAACACTGGATACAGCTAACCTAGTTACAGCATCATTAATGCTAACTTATTTAAACTACATATCTTGTTAGTAGAATATGCACAAAAATAAGTGAGAACATGTTTTTTTTCTTGTCATGACTAATATCAGCCACTAGCTACTTGCTTCCAGTGCAGACTTTAGCTTTTCCAGCCTGATATCGTTGGCTTGGAGACACAATATGTAGGCACAGAGTTTTGTGTGAATTCATAAAACATTTTAAATCTTCTTCTTGGACCATCCCAATGCAAGAATTATTCTTTAGCTGTATCTTTGTGAGTCTGAGTGACTTTATGATTGAACAAAGGAGAAACAGTTAAGGATAAAATGACACTTCAACAGAAATTTAAATGGAAAAATACCTGCTGGTACATTTTTGCTGTCCCCGCAGCCTGAGGCTCTTGACAGCCTGAAGTGAATACTGAGCTTCATATTTCAGTAAACTATGTCCTGCAGGCAATAATACCACGTCTTTTTCTTGGAGATACTGTACAGTTCATGTTTTCCACGAAGCTTCATATTGCAAAAAAGCTTCTCTTCACACTGCACTGCAATTAAAGAACAACATTTTTCTTGGTTGTTTATGAAGTGCAGATGGGTGACAAATTAAAGAAAAACCTGAATGAATACAAGAAATGACAAAAAAAACAAACAACCCATATGCATTAGGACTACTACCTAGCTAACTAGAAGTAGCAAGCAGCTACTCATTGCTCATTACACGGTGGGCTTCTGTATCGGTGTGAAATGTAGATACGTCTCAACCCAGGTGGACCCCAGGGAGGCAACACACAGTGTGAGCCAACTGTGACCTTGCCTATAGAAAACCCTTATAGGGGACCCAAGGATCAAAAACTGCTGTGGGCTCCGTGTGGGCACCTCGACCTGGGGCCTGCATGGGATACGTGTGGGTTTGCCACAGAGCCCCAGCTACCCACTGTAGCCTCACACGGACATATTTGCTGGGTCACTAATACTTACATTAGTTTCATATTTATTTGCAACACTGTGTGAGATACATTGTCACATAAAACATATTTAAGGCACAGGAACAGACCCCAGATGTTCCTCTTCCTTTTGCATGTTTATATAATTCATATATCTACTCCATACACTTTTTTAGTTTCCGTAGTTGGCAGGAGCTTTAAAAACAGGCACAGTGTGTGCCTGGTGTGAGAATTGGAATGTAACTTAAAAAACTGCATGTGAAAGCCAAAGAAAAACAAAGTCAAAATGAAAGTGAAAAAATCCAGCAATGTTAGAGTACAAACTCAATTAAATTACAACTACTTTGCCTTACCTACATGACTTTTGTTGCAGTTATAGAAATACACTATACTTTGTTTTAGTAATCATTTTCTGTATGACTTTATCCACTTTATTATTAATGGAGGAATTTTGGCTCACGCTTCTTTACAACACTGCGTCAGGTCATTAAGGTTTGCAGGCTTTCGTATATGCACAGCTCTCCTGTCACAGCATGTCAGCAAGGTCGAGGTCTGAACTTTGACTGGATCATTGCAACACCTTGATTTTTTTCAACAGCTTTAACTGTTGTACAAATGGCCTCACATTTGACTCCAGATTACTTTGGTATACACAGAAGTTCATGGTCCATTCAGTGACTGAAAGGTACCCAGGTCCTGTAACTCCAAAACCAACCCAAAGTATCACCCCTCTATATATGTGCTTGACAGTTAGTATGAGTATTTAGTTTTCTTACACACGATCGCGTGTAAGGAGACAAAAGAGCAGTGATCAGGTGGTGTTGAATAGAATTTAAGATGAAAATTAAAGCTGGACAGTGGTTTACAACGATATGGGACATGTGGAAAAATGAGATTTGTTAGATTAATCTTGCACAATTTTTACAGGTAAGTGAATATTAAAGTTGCATGTTCCTTGGAAACAACACCCTATCAGGCATGTGTGGAGGTTTGATCAATTATCACTCTTAAATAAACCAGGGGACACTTGTCTACACATCCTTACCTTTTCCTGTCGATAAACATCTGTCTTTCTCTCTGCACCTTCCCATCACCTCCTCCTCCTTCTTTTCCTCATCCACCCATCATCCTCTGTCCCAGTGCTTCTATGGATGAGTGGTGATATTCCCGTGGGATAGTGGAGGAGGAGAGCTTTCCAGGGCCTGTTGCTTCATCCCAAATAATGCACGGAACATGTTCAGACCACCTTGCCTTGGGTTCACTAATGAAACGCTCACACAGAAACTCATTTTTTTGCTGGCATTTCATCCTTGTACACACATTCGCTGTATTTACAGTGTGAACACTATTTATTACACTTGCTCTACTTCACTTTGACTTTTTTGATGTCCTTCAGTCTCTTGTGCAATCTGTTAATATTAGTAAGTTATTACTTAAACTAAACATTTGCACAAAAATATGATCAAAAAAAGTGATCTCTTTAGGTGTTTTTTAACACGTTTATTTCCTATTTTAGAAACAAAGAACAAGTAAGGCTATTTTATATGTTTCTATCTAACATTTAGATTTTCTGTTACTTAACATGAGTTTTCTTTTATTAGTTGGAAGATCATTATTTTGACATGATCACCTGCGATACTTCCCCGTAATCTATTTCTCTCTGTCTCCCTCCCTTTTCCTTTCTTCGTCTCGCACCCAGTTTCAGTCTACAAGTCCTGGCTTGTCGGAGAATTGGAGGAACCGTGCACTCCTTTTTTTCTCAATAATCCGGAACAATCACAGAGTGCCCTGCTCAAGAGACGAAGCAGGGTGCGCCTCATTGCAGACAGGGAACAAGGAAGATTGACGTGCTGGTGCACAGTCCCTGTGACCTCTAGGCTTGGTCTGCAGCCAAAGTCTGCTACCATAGTTATAAATTATTTTGTTTTTTTTGTCATTGTACTTCACTGCAAACCCATTTAGATC
>VUQG01046094.1:72758-84102 GCA_015106755.1 Etia nguti
TTGGAAACGGGACAGAGGAAAATGAGAACGAGGATGAGGAAGACAAAGCTGAAGATCTGTCCTGCCCTCCTCAGCCCCGCTCCTCCTCCGCCACCACCACCAAAACACCACCTCCCCAGGTTGCCAAACGCAAAGAAGCCCCGCCTGCTGTGACAGAGAGCACGAAGAAGAAGAAGCCATTCCACTGCAAACCGTGTCACTTCCAGGCGGAGAATGAGCAGGAGTTTGTGGATCATCTAAGCAGCCACAGCATCAGCAAGATGATGGTGGTGAACCGGGTTGAGGGGAGGAGCAAGACCAAGGCAAAGGAGGCGGAAGCACCTGAGGCCCCAGCAGGTGGGGAGGCCGAGAGCGGCGGGGAGGTGGCAGCCAATGCAGATGACATCAAAGGGCTGATCAGGTGTGAGCGCTGTGGCTACAACACCAACCGATACGACCACTACATCGCCCACCTGAAACACCACAACAAGGAGGGTGAAGACCACAGGTAAGACCTGCACTTGTGCACTGACACACACACAGTTTGCCTCCATATACCAGCATTTTGCAGGAAACCATGACCAGTTTTTTTTACCGACCTGAGTGACGAATGTGTGCTGCCGCTGTGTCTCTGCAGGGTGTTTAAGTGTACTCTGTGTCCATACACCACCGTCAGTCAGTACCACTGGAGGAAACACCTAAGGAATCACTTCCCCAGCAAACTGCACACCTGCAGCCAGTGCTCCTACTTCTCTGACCGCAAGAGCAACTACATCCAGCACATTCGGACTCACACTGGTACGATGACCCTCTGCGTTTCTGTCTTTTGCCTGTCTGAAGTCTTTTAGGCACTAACAATGTCTGCATGTAGGTGGTCGTGGGACCTCAGTGTTGTTTTCTGTCTATTTCAGGTGTTCGCCCTTTCCAGTGTCCGTACTGCGACTACTCAAGCTCACAGAAGACCCACCTGACCCGACACATGAGGACTCACTCAGGTAAAACTAACTGTAGAGGCTAATAAATCATTTGGAGAGTTGAATAGTCACCTGTTATATCAGTTGTACAGCACTGCTCAATGTTTCTCTTAGCCAGCCAGAGTGAGTGGTTTGCTTTCTTTGTGTGGCACTTGTTCCAGGATTAAGCAGATGGCGTAAAGACCTGGGCAGTTTTTCAGGGCAGTAGTAGTAGTAGTTTCTTGTCCCATATTTATAAAATACGGCCAGGTTTGACACCCCTGGTCTAGATTCTGAAATGTACCTTTCTTTTTTATCTAGCTCATAGTTTAATATCCAAGGCCCGAGAGTAAAACTGTTAAAGTATTAGTATTACAGTAGTTGTGGTGCTCAGACTGCTGTACTTTAGTAGATGTAGCATGGTGATATTAGTGATATATGATAGGACTATGCAGAATTAATGTCACTGATGTTATCGCTCTGTTTTTGCTCCTCTGACTCACTGTGAACATTTTTGTTTGTGTTGCTCTCACTGAAGCTGTCGCTGTTGGACTAACATGGTAACAGCAGAACTACATGCTACCACCTCCTGTGTTGTGTTGTGTTGTGTTGCTGTGTGGATCATTCACACCAAGGAGCAGATGAATCTGAAAACAGATCAGCGGGGTCAGAAAACGCCCTCAGATTTAAGTGGTTTCAGTTTTGTCTGCTCTTCTGTGATCCTCAAACTCCTGCATGAACAGTCCTGTTTCAGCTGTTTGGCTTCCATCGGGATACACGAATAAACCTGAATGATTTGAGAGTAATAATTTTGCAGATTTTACTAAACAAAACACAATTTATAGATTTGCTGACAAAAGGTTAAATAAAAACTCCACCTATAAAAAGCAAAAAACACATTAACAGAAATTTGACCAGTCTCCACGTAACCAAATTTTGTGAGGAGGGTAGGATGGTAAAATTTTGTTGGTTTGGTCAGCAGTAATTGCCCTCCCTCACCCTGTTGGATAAATGTTTGGTCTCTGAGCTGAAGCTGGAGACCCATCAGCATCAGCAGTGATGATCTTTGGCCTGAAAGTTGGCCACTTTAAAACAGAAGTTGATGTTTGGAAGCTAGTTTCCTCAATTTCACCATGGAGCTCATTCAAAAAGCAGCAGCCACAATGGGAATTTGTCCACAGGCGCACAAGGAGACTAACTTGAAGTAGAGATCAGTCAGATTTATGCATGGTGTGTTTTTTGTTCTTTATGGTTAAGAAGGGGACATCAGGGTTGTGAATATAGATGCATAGCAGTTACAGACAAACATAAGGAAGCAGTCTACTGACATGTATAGATCCTCAAGGATCAGACTCACCTGCTGCATGAAGCTTTTCTTTATCCTACCGTCTTCACTGCAGGGGTGTAACACCTTCTCACTTTTTTGTGTGCAGGTGAGCGTCCTTTCAAGTGCGAGAGTTGTACCTACCTGGCAGCCAACCAGCATGAGGTGACTCGACACGCTCGACAGGTCCACAATGGCCCCAAACCTCTTTCCTGCCCCTACTGCGAATACAAGACCGCCGACCGCAGCAACTACAAGAAGCATGTTGAACTCCACCTCAACCCTCGGCAGTTCCTCTGTCCCCTCTGCAAATATGCTGCTTCCAAGAAATGCAACCTGCAGTATCACATCAAGTCTAGGCACTCTGGCTGCAACGTTGCCCTGGATGTTTCCAAAGTCAAGCTGCGAGTCAAGAAACCAGGTCCCGAGAGTGCAGAAGAAAAGTCAGACTCTGGAGCAAATAAGCTCGATGATTCATCCAGCATTGAGGAAGACCCCGACATGGACAAGGGGGAGGAGGAGTCGAGTCCTATAAATCTGTCAATCAGAAAGAGCAGTCGCAACAGCACTGGCCAATCGGTACAGACCGAAACACCTGACAAGGTTCAGAAGAAATCAACCGTCACATCTGAGAAACTGCCAAAGGCGAAGGACAAAGTGGAACCAGAGAAAAAGATCACAAGACAGAAGAAGGTCGACAAGGTCACTGAGAGTCCAGTGGAGAATGCATCTGTTAAAGAAATCCAGACGGAGACAGGAAGTGTAGAGAACAAGGTGAAGAGACGAGCCAAGAAGCTTGCAACAGAGAAAGTAGCTGTTCAGAACCAAGCAGAAGCACCCATAACCCAGAAAGACCCAGCAGAGACAGAGAAATCTGACCAACAAAGACCAGAGGAGGCAAGATCAGCCAGGCAGAAGCTGGACAAAGAGGAACAAAAAGTGATGCGGGAGAAAGAGAAAGAAAATCAGAAGAATGACAGCAAAAATGCCAGAAAGTCTGGAACGAAGAAGTCTGAGAAGACTGCAGAGCACGTCAAACAAGCTCCACAGAAACCCAAGTGTCCAGAGAAAAGTCAGAAGGAAAAGGTAGTCAAGAAAAAGGCCTTAAAGAGGAGAGCTGTGGAGGCTTTAGATCTTTCCAGCAAGCCCTGCACTCCACCTAAGACCAGGAGGGTGAAAGCCTCAGCTGTGGAGGATGTCCAGTCTAAACCTGCCTCACAAGATCCCAACAAGGTAACTGAGTCCAGTCTGACAGCACACAAGTCCAACGGGGCAACACCTGCAAAGCAGAAAAAGAAGAGGAGCTCCAACAAGAAAGCCACCACCCCTCAGCCTGCTATGGAGCCATTAGAGGTTGGAGCAACTTCAATCAACACCCCATGCTCAGAGGCTCCTGAAGTTTCTCCTCATCTGAACAACTCGAAGGAAACCATTCATAGAGACCCAATAGAACACAGCCCTTCAAAGAGAAACATCTCTACAAGTACACCTGCTCCACCAGAGCCGGAAAAGACTCCGAACAAGCTCTCCGAGAAGACGGATGTTTCACCCACCTATAGCTCCGGTGAGGACACGCCTTCTCCTGCTGAAGAACAACCTGCGCCAACATTCCTAAAACCCAAGTCACCGCCTTCTCTGGTGCTCCCTGGGCAGCGAAGCAAACCCACCGAGCCCGAGGACGACGAGGGCATCCACAGCAGCCATGAAGGAGGGAGTGACATCAGCGACAGTGCCTCCGAGGGCAGCGACGACTCCGGCCTCAATGGCAACGGCGCCGGGTCGACTAAGATGCCCAATGACCCGGAAACACCCACTGATGAGATCCCGACTCCAACTGAGCTAAAGAGTCACATGTGCATCTTCTGCGACCGCACATTCCCCCTGGAGGTGGAGTACCGGCGCCACCTGAACCGCCACCTGGTGAACGTCTACTACATGGACAGCGGTTCCCAGAAATGAGGAGCTGTATCCAGCACACTGTGTATCGTTAGCACCCATCTCCGCTTTAAAGTGCAAACACTGCAGTTGTGTGAAATAAGACTGCACAAACGTATCAACTGAACAAATATCTCATCATTTGGGGTCCGAGCACCAACTCTTCAGATTTAGCAGCTGATTCTATTCAGTTATCACCAGATTTGGTCTTGTTTTGCTCAGTTTCTACAGCTTTGATTGACTGAATTGAAACCTTCCAGGATTGAGACTGATGACACTCCTGTGGAGTCCTGGAAGAGGCGTCAGGGGACTGTGTTAGGGGCTCAGACCCTTTTGAACGTTTACATGCTGGTCTGGTCTGTAGGATCAGTTTGAGCTGACACAGTGGCATGTACATATGCTTTTCTCTCTCTCAGATCATGTCTACCTGAACTCTGCTGTAGCACATACAATGAATTTTAACATCATATCAATTTTCATGACCGCCAGAGAACATCTGAAGATCTTTTTGAAACCTGTCAGTGTCGTAAAGTCTCCATGTAAGGAAAAGAACATTTCTAGTATAAAAGTGGATTTTTTTCCCCTTTTTTTTATTAAAAAGAAAAAACATTCAGTGCCTTTGACAATCAGCTGTTGAAATGTTGCGCTCTTCTTCTCATTTGTTTTTATATTTGTCGTCTGAAGGTCCAAGTCTGCAGAAAAATGCTTTTCCCCTTTGGTGTGTTCAAACAAAACCTGAAGCAGAGTCGCTGTAATGTTTTTGGACCTTTTCACAATCACAAATATTAATAGCCAGTGAGAGGACTGCTTCTTTATAAAACTCACCAATACCTGAACTCATGTAACATTCAAATGAAGTCCTAAGATTTCTCTCCTTATCATTTAGCAATTGGCTTTTCTTCCATTTCTGGCTTGAGGAGAATGGACAGTCTGCAGGAAAATCGACACAGCTCAAAGCAAATCTGTTGAATTTGCATTCAGTTCTTCACAACTTTTTCCAAACTTTGTTTGTAATCATGCTGCACTTAAACTTCACTTTGCATTTGGTCTGAACACGCCATTTTTGTTTTAGGGACTAGTGTTAGGGCCACTTTATGGGAAAAGTTGAGTAAAACTAAATACTAAACGTCTACTTAAAATAACCAGATTTTTGAAAGGATGAAAACCTGCTCACAATTATTTTGTGCTTCCACAAAAAAATGATATATGTATATGTGTGTGTGTGTTGAGCAGGCTTCAAACCACACCTGCTAAAGCCATTATTGCCAGGTTAGCACCTGAGTTCCACACCTTCATTATCAAACACTTTAAGTGTCTCACTGTTTCCTGTGGTGGCCTCTCACTATTTCACACAGGTGTGACTACTGATGTTCTTGCATCTGTGCATTAGCAGCTATTGGAGTTTTCTCAAATGTGTCTAACTGGAATAGCTGAAGTCCTGATACTTTTCACCAGAATGTGCAAATTTGTCAGCACAGGCCATATTATAGTGGCACTAACAGGAAGATGAATTTTATTCTCAAAATTCCTTTTTTTCCTTAGTGTGGCCCTGTTACCAGTTTGTGCCTGTTGTAAAACAGTTTAGAGAAAAAAGCTGCTTCTTTGAGATGTGATTGGTTAAAGATCTGGTTATTACACCAGCTGTAGTAAAACATTAAATTCCATTAATGGTTAGGGGTTGGGGGTTATATTCTTATTTTTCATTACAGTTTCAGTGCAATATTCCTTTTAGTGGAGACGCCAAAGTGTTTTATTTCTGATTGTACAGAGTGATCATCAACCGAGGACTGTTATTATTACAGAGGCTATCAAATGAAAACGGCATCATACATATGAGTTACTGCTTGTAAAGGTTTGTGTCAGCAGCAGCTTGTGTAGTTTCTGTAACTTAATGATGAGGGTGGTGTTATTTGATCTTTTCTGTAATTAAGCTCATTGGGGCTCATCAAGTCTTCGAGAGCAAGCACTGCCCTCAGTGCTTGCTCTCAGACATCTCTAAGCCTAACTAAACCGTGACAGAAAGGTGAAAATGATATTTTAAAAAAAGGAACCAAATTTATTTCAGGCTGCGTTCAGAGGACACTACATTTACATCAGCCCAAAAATCCGTCCAGCAGGTCCCGAAACAGCTTCTCTGCTAGTTCACACAGAGATCAGAAGGTTCTTCCTGCTTCTACAGACTTTGTATTTTGGTTTCCGTCTTGAAGCCTCAACTTGAGCATTTTGGCCTCCACCATGTTGGTTTTTGGAAGCTACAAGGAGAGGGTGGAGTGCTTCACTGGCCTCTTTCCAATCTCCATGCGTCTGTCCGAGATCTGCTTCACACCTGCAGGTGTACAGCTGAATATCAGAGTAAATGAGTGATGAAAATGATCAGATAAAATGACACCAACTTTATTGTTTACAAAGGTTTGCAGTCTGTTTAACAAGATGAAACGTGTTCTCCTGTCAGGTTTAAATCAAATTAGAAATGTTTGTCTAACTGTCTGATGTTACTGTGAGCAGGTTGAGTGCACTCTTCAGCTAAAAACTAACCGATTTAAGCTTTAATCTGTAACGTACTTTCTTCTGCTTTTTGTAAATAAAGATTTCCAAACACTATCAGCAGCTTCCCCATCTGTCTGCCCGTTTTTAATAAAGTTGGAACACATTCAGAAGTAACCGGAGCTCGGAGTCTATTAAAAGCCTCATTAGTCCTTAATAACAGACATCAAAGAAAATCTGGTTTGATTTTAAATATAATCTAATATATATATATATTTAAACATAATTTAAAATATCACACATGGATGTGTTTTTGCACAGAAAGGCATCACGACCAGCTAACACCGAAACTCCCCAAATTAACAGTTTACCAACACATTTTTGTGAATACGAGTTTAAAGAGTGAAAACTAAGATTTAATGTGAGGGTATTTTCTGTGTTTTTACACCTTACATTTAAAACAAATTTTATTTATATAGCGC
Source organism: Etia nguti (assembly GCA_015106755.1). NCBI lineage: Eukaryota > Metazoa > Chordata > Actinopteri > Cichliformes > Cichlidae > Etia > Etia nguti. The sequence continues at coordinate 79,916 of VUQG01046094.1, forward strand.
CCAATCACAGCAAGCGTCTCAAGGCGCTTTATATTGTAAAGACCCCGCAATAATAGCGAGAAAACCCCAACAATCAAATAACCCCTTATGAGCAAGCACTTGGTGACAGTGGAAAGGAAAAACTCCCTTTTACCAGGAAGAGACCTTTAGCAGAACCAGGCTCAGGGAAAATTAGCATACATTGTAGTGAAATACAAATGTCACTTATGAGCTACGTCAATAAAATAAACCGTTTCAAAGTTTCAAAGAAGACACTCTGAAAAAACAAAACAAACAAACAAAATAAGCAAGCATAGGCTTTTAGCCAGATGATAAGAGTGGGGTTTGACCACAGGATCCTCTTCTGTCCAGCCAAATGATGAACACTGCACAGGAGGTTAAAGTCTACCAGAAAGAGTGAAAGAAACCAGGAGTTTCTCGGGGGAAACAAGTGAATTATTTAAGAACCACAAATAAAGAAGTGAAGAAGCGGCAGTGAAGGCCCAGTTTGTGAGGAAGTCAGTGGGTTCAGACATGAAGGATTCAAATTAAAGTTTAAAGGTGTGAATTTAATTTAATTTTGATAGTTTAACTTCATATTTATTGTGGCTGTTCAGCCTGTCACTGTCAGAACATTAAAACCCAGCTGTAAAAACGCCATCGACAATAACAGTATGAAATATGTATATTTATGTAACAGAACAACAAACCACCTCCAACAAGGCCAAAGTGATCCAGAACCACATTCCCTGAGGTCAGAGGTCAGTTTTTCTAGAGGTGGAGCTACAACCACCTGCAGAGAGTCATGGTAGTGAGACAGCAGCTCCTCCTCCACATCTTCCACTCTTGGCTCATTTCTTCTTCTTCTTCCTCTTCACCTGCAGCCTCTCGGTTCCGGCGGCCGACAGTCCGCTGTGCAGCAGCCCCACGGCTTTCATTGGTTTGTAGGCGGCAGACTTGCGGATACGTTCTCCTTTCAGAGAGACGACGTGAGGAAGCAGCGGCGGCGTCCTCAAACCGAAGCCTGCAGCCTGTGGGCCGTGAACTCTCAACAGCAGCTGATCGCCCTCCACCGCCGTCACAGCCACCCAGCCTGCAGAGAGGGAGAGAGACGGGTAGGTGAGGCAAGTGAGACACTGAAGGTGCTGCAAATGATGCTTCTGAATTTACCTGCAGATGACAGTTTGATGTCAGCAGCAGCCTCCAGGTAACCCCGACCCTCCAAACTGAACTCCTGAGGGACCAACGCAGGAAACTCCTTCATGCGCTCCGAGCCTCCGACAGGCACCTGAACGCAGCACGCACACAAGCATTAATAACCACAGGCACCCGAAAGCAGCGAAGTGCAGGGCTCATGCAACTCACCCCCAGCAGCACGTGTCCACCGTGTTTCTCATAAATGCTGTCGGCTTTTTCCAGGCTGGTGATGTGAACTGGCACCCGATCGGAGACCACAATGGAAAACCAACAGGACTTTTCTCCCTGCGGAGGACAACGCCGATCAGCAGCTGATCAATCACTCATCAATTGCTCAGAAGCACCACAGAGCTCATTTCTATTTGTGGCAGCAGCTGCTTCAGGCACATCCACACGTTCTCGACTTTCAAGTGACAGTGGTGCCGTTTGAGAGCCCAGGCTTACGTCTGTGTGCCACTGGGATATTTTTAATCCTTAAATATCTCCAACCATGAATTTATCAATCTATTGAACAATATCTGGGTTTATCTAAACAGATACTGGCTCATTGGTGTGGTCAGGATAACAGAAAGTTACACACATTATAGTTATACAAGTTATATAAGAAAATATTTGTTTTTTTCCCCTTGTAATTTGTAATTTTCTACTTCTTCAATCATCATGGGTATGAATTTCATCATAATTTTTGGCTTTTAATGATTTCTTTGAAATGTTCTTTGTCCACGGTGGAATTATTGTACATCTTTAAAGACTTAAAAGAAAAAAAAAAAAAAAGATTTAGGTTGACAAGTTTGAAATTTATTTGGGATTTTTCCCTTGGATTTTTTCCCCAGCTAACTGTGACATTCACACCCACGGTGAGTGTATGAAACTTCTGACCCCACCTGTACTCTGCAATAAATAAATAAATGACTGAAGAGTACGTTTAGTGGCCTCTCTAGAAAGTCTCATCCTGCTGTTGGACTCTGTGATCCAGAAGTATTCCTTGTTCTGCTCCGTCCCCCCCCCCGTGGCAAACTTCCAGCCCAAAGCAGCTCCGCAGACATGATCAAAGACTACAGTCACCAGCTCATCCAGCTCAATGGAGATGGAGTCCGCTCTCACTGTCGCCGGTCCTCCCTGATTACTGTTCCTACTGGAGGTCTCTTCCTGTTAAAAGAGAGTTCTTTCTCCACCACTGTGACTAAGAGCTTGCTTCTCTTGGTCTCTTTCACTCTTCGTCACAGTTGTTAGATTTCAGTTCGTATTTGCAGCTTCTTCTTCTCACCTGCAGGAAGTCTATCCTGGCCAGAGCTCCCACAAACAGACTCGTGCCGGGCTTCAGAACAAACGTCCGCGGAACGATGGCCTGGGTGGGAACCACCAACCTCACTTCCTGTTCATTCAGCAGGTTTAGAATCTGACAGAGAGACAATGAAAGATTTGTGAACATCCAGTGTCAACAACACACAGAGGAGAAGTCTATTCAGTGCAGCAGTGCCCCCTGCTGTGTGGAGGCTGGCATTTACAGTTAAAATGTAAAATCAGAGCTTCTGCCACTGATTTATAGTTAATGAAAGTATAAAAGTGACTCCAGAGGCATTTGCTTAGAGAATGAACTCAGGTAACTTCAATAATTGGGACGAGGGGTAGCCAATCAGAAGAAAGTCTTCTTAAAGGACTAGCTCTGAACCTGAAGATTAAAATGAGCCTCACGTCAAGTTCCTTCATGATTCCCGGCGTGTCGTACAGCCAGTGGGCGTCTTTCAGCTCGTTGTGGCTCAGCTCCTCGGTTGACCTGCTGGCAGCTGGAAGGCCACGTCATACAGAGGTCAAAGGTCAGAATCAGCAGTGCATTAAAACTCTATAAGACTTGTAATAATTTATGAGCATCACAACTGGGAGAGAAGATTAATGGAGTCTCCTGTGGAGTAAGTAAATATCAGGCTGAATACAGGAAGAAGGTAAAGCATGTTACAGCAAGATAACCACTAATTAAAGCTTCTGGATTATCATAAAATGCTTTCGACAGATTCCTGCATCAGTTCACCTACCTGTCGTCGTCATCTCCTCTCCATCTTCGTTTTCTCCAAACGCCAAACTGTCAGGATCAAACTCGATCTCATTTGGTCTGGATCCTTCAGCCCGGAACGTTCTGCCAACGCGACCTGAACAGATAAACACTTCTTCAGAAAGGAAGCGACGCCTCCTCGTCCTTCCTGCTCCTTCATCACTTACCCACTAAGTATCCCTGCCTGCTGAAGTACTGCAGCCTTTTCAGCTCGTCCGGCGACAGCTCGCTCTCTGTCTGCTGCGACGCCTCCTTCAGTCGCTCCTGACGCTTGAACATCCTGTACGGAGTCGGGTTGATTATGGGGAACTTCAGCAGGTTCAGAGTCGTCCCTGAAGGCACCACAGCAGGAGGAAACAGTCACATGATGGTGGGACAGTTTAACCAAAAGACAAGAATATCAGGAATAACTGAAGAGGAGAAGAATTCAATCATTAAAACAGTATTTAAATATTTTTTGTTTTAAATGTTATTTTTATTGCCAATGTCTTAGAATAAACAAAACATTTAAAAAAAAGAGACCTTCTGACTCAATCTCTCGTGGGTGCAACTGTCATTAACAACTGTTAACTAAGCTCCTTTAAATCATTCTACGGGAAAACAGGAAACTCAATAGAATAAACATAATCAGAGTAGCTTTAACTAAAAATCTAAAACCTGCAGAATTTGTCTTGAATGTATTTCTGACAGATTTGTTTGTGACAGAATTTTTTTCAACCTGAATTAAGCAGCAGCCCCTTCAGATTCACAAACAACTCCCATCATGCTCTGGGACTTCTGTGTCTGGATGAAAACAAAGACAAGATAAATTTGGGGAAATATAAATGGAGTCTGGTGCTGACCTGGCCACGGTGAGATGGTAGCCTTGTGGATGACGTTGGAGGCTCTGGACTTGCAGTAGTCGGACTCCAGCAGTGTGTTAAAGAGCGTCGACTTCCCGGCATTGGCGCTGCCCACCAGG
>VUQG01046094.1:84122-99690 GCA_015106755.1 Etia nguti
GCTGCCCACCAGGTACACGTCGCCTTTGTACTTCCAGGACCGCTGCAGGCTGGAGATCAGCTCCTCTATGCCGTACCCAGTCTTAGCACTGATCAGGTGGACGTCGGTCACCTGATCGCCGAAGTCGGCATCCTTGCAGTACTGAGAGAGCTGCCGCTTGAGTCGCTGTAGGTAGTTCGGCGAGTCTCCGGGCAGCAGGTCGATCTTGTTGCCAAGGACAACAATGTGTTTGTTGCGTCCCACCAGCTCGGGCAGGTCGGGGACGATGGAGTCCGGCAGGTCGAGCAGGTCGACGATGAGCAGTACCAGAGCCTGGTGCGGGCGGATCTGCCGCACCACGTCCCGGTACTGGTCTTTGGGCAGCTGCAGGTTCAGGGCCTTGTGGTGATGGGTGAGCAGGTGGCAGCGCTGACAAGTGGCGCCGCTCAGACGCCCCTCCTGGACCAGCACCTTGTACTTCTCACTGGGCAGGTAGCCGGGGACAGCGGCGGCGGTGCAGTGCAGCACGGCGCCGCAGCCCGAGCAGCACGTGTCGCTGACCGGCTCGTCCACGTCGGGGGTGCCGAAGATCTTGTGCTCGCCTTTCCCCACTGCCTTCTTCTTTTTCTTCTTTGCAGCCACGATGCTCTCATCCAGCGGGAAGTCCACATCGTGGAATTGGATCAGGGAGTCCGGCTTTGCATGCGGCTCCTTCAGGATGCCACCCCTCAACACCTGCAGCTGACGCTCAAGAGACCTCAGGTGTTTCTGAGGGGACAACTGAGTATCGACCAAAGATCCGGGCACAGCAGCAGAGGAGGAGGAGGAGGCGGCGGCGGCGGCACTCAGCTGACGGAGGAGCTCTTTCTCCTCCTGACTGGAGTCCTCATCTGGATCTGAACCAGGAGAGAAGAAGATGGACACATGACACCTGTGCAGCACCTCTGCATAGACCTGTCCTCTGAAACTGGATTTGGGTCTTAGCAAACTTTAACTCTCGGTTTTCAGTGAGTGCCCACCTAACCTGCTCCAGAGCAACTTCTGGTACAAAACCACCACCAACCAATCATTCCACTAAAAAATAGCATTACCACTTCTGAAAGATCCTGCAGACCTCAGTGTGCAGACAGCAGGAGGGTCTAAAGCTTTTAAAGAGTATTCAATGCAACATTAAGAGATTCTTAGTAGTGCCTGTCTGTACCTGTTGACCATATGAACACAGCAGAGGACAGACAGGTAATGCTATGCTAATACCGTCACTGATCCAGAAGGAATAACAATAATAAATGAGAAAAACTATTACTGAAAACACCTACCTCCGGCAGGTAACCGGAGAATTCAACCTCCTAGTTAAGGTTGAACTGTCAGCTGGTGCTTGGTTTTAGTGTTTCTCTTCACATAAATAGAGATATCTCCACATTAAACTGTTGCAGAACAGGTACCTGCTGAGCTGAACCTGTTCTTATCCCTGTAGCACCTGCGCGCTCACCTGTACAGTCCACGAACACGAACTGCTCCTCCAGGTTCGGGTCTACGGTGCACGTCCGGACCCCGGGCCGGCCCAGACCGCGACCACCCGCGGCCCCAGAGCCCCTCTGCGCCCCCGCTCCTGCGGCGGAAGAACACGCGGTCCTCCACAGCTGGCGGCGGACGAACACCTGCAGCACCTTCAGCATCCCGACTGCCGCACGCGCACCCACACTAAGCACACGAGGAGGAGCCGACCTCTCTGCGTCAACTTCCTCCTGTGGACGTGACGTAAAGCTCGTGGCTTGTTTATGTTCCGGTTTAAGAAAATATTTATTTTCACATCGTTTAATATTTTTGAAACAATCAAAAATGAAACGCTGCGCGTGAGTTGGTGATAATTAAGTAATTCATAAATTACCAATTAGCCAAATGGACAACGTTTTAAATGTCGTGACGTCATAACGTCCTGCTATCTGAGACGTTCAGGAGGCAGGAGAGTTCACTCCGCCTTAAATTTAGAAGCCAAAATGTAAAAAACAAAAACAAATACAACGTGTTTACAGATTGACCTTAATTGATTTGTTTATTTGATTTTTTAGCAGAGATAATTCACAATAAATATTTGTCACCAGATAGGACTTAAGTCTCATTTGTGTCTTTACTCCCAAGGTGGAGAAGCCTGCAGGCAGCTAGCAGCTACAACCAACTGTCAGTCAAAGAGACCACGCCCACAATAATGCAGAGCTTATTACAAGCCTCTTATGAAAGGGGAAATGATCTACACAGACCAAAACAGTGTTCGTATCAGGCTGTAAACATGTTTATTTCTTCTGTAAAGTCTGAGATTTTAACATGGAAGTCTATGGGGACTGACTCCCTGCTGGAGCCTCCGGTGGCCATTGGAGGAACTGCAGGTTTTGGCAATTCACTTCAGCCCTGGAGACAAATGCTTGGTTCAGATGGGTCAATAGTACAAAGAACCTCAGTACTAAGAAATAAAAACAACCGAACCAGACCAACTTGGGACTTCTGTTTATAGATTAACTGATTTTTCTAAAACAATAAGCGGTACTCCAAGTTAATGACCTAAACAAACCAAAAACATCTGCGTGTAGAACCCAAATGTCGAAGTTACCTACGTGTAAATGATTGCTGTGGATGTGAAACCCCATCGTGTCTCCACGTATATTGAAAAGGTACAGTCATGCATGGTTGGAGCCTTCTGAGTAACTCATTTAATGACCCCAGAGGGTGGTAAAGTGGTGACGCAGCTGGATTGGAGCAAGGACTGGGTGCACCGGTCCAATCAGACACAGGGGCAATAAGGGGGCAGGTAAGAAGGAGGAGACAGCAGGCAGAGTCAGTGCAATGTCCAGTCCTGTGCAAGGACTGACCAGTAGAATTTTTTTTAAAAAAGAAGCCTGATAGGATTCATCTCATTGAGAAGGAGCGGGAGGAAGTATTGAGGAGTGAGACCTCGCGCTCATAGAGGATCTGCACACGTCCTGCCTGAGCTTCTTCCTGCAGTTCTACTCGTTTCGGACACTTTGTCAACATGTTGAAGTTGAGCTGCTCTCTGAGGTCCGCCGCGCTCCTCCTCAGATCCGCTGCTGCTGCTCAGGTGAGTCCAGCTGCAGCACAGAACCAGCCCCGGAGCAGGTCAGTGCAATGAATCTGCACCGTGACCCTGACAGTGCACGAACGTCCGAGCTGGAACATGTAAACTTGAACCTGTGCACGCACACTGCTCTGGACTTCATGTTTGTGAGCTCCGTGTTTGAGCTGCTGAGCTTTGATCTGGGTCAAAGGTCACAAGTTTAAAATTAACCAGTAGCAGAAAAGCAGTGGGTTCACGTGAACACGCACACGAGTGCACACGGAGACACAAACAGAGCCTGCTTTGTGGTCCACGGTCACGTATCCCTCAGCTGCAGTGTTTTAAGGAGTCCAGCAGGTGGCAGCAAGATACAACTCAAACCGTTTCCATGACGACAGTTCTGTGTTGATTTTTATCAGTGTCTGTCCTCCCATGCTGTGTTCTGGATGTTCCTCTGCCACTGCTCATATCTCTAACACAGAGGGCTCACATGCCTCAGATTCAGACTCATAAACAGATTATTTTTAGTTAATAATGTGGGGCCCAATCAGGCATGGGAGAAGGGGGTGGTTAAATAAGAAACTTCTCTGAGAAATTAAAAAACAAAAAACAAATGACCTCCTGCTACCTTAAACATGCTTTAGGAGTTCTGGTTCTGGTTCCAGCCTTAGATGGTTCGTTCTGCTTAAAAACCGCATCTCACAGAGGAGTTAGTGATAGTAGGTATACAGAAATAATTTCATGACCCTTACCCCCAATTTTATTTAAATAAAGGACAGTCCGATGGTACACACTCATTTGCTTACTTATTATAAATTACCCATTCACACTGTTAATCTTCATCCTGTCAGTTTTTGAGGGAGTATAGCCCTGTACACACTTCTGTACACTTCTTTCAGCAGTCACATCATCAGTGATGTTTCCTGAGGTCATCCGGTGTTTCGGTCCTGTGACATCAGACGTCCTGGTTCAGGCGACCCAGCCAATGTCAATCAGTCCCTGATTTGTGCCCCAGCAGCATTGGCCCATGATTCAGCCCTTTTGATCCAAATTTGTTTCTTTGTTTGCTGATTGGCTGGTGTGTCCTTGTTGCTGTATCATACAAACTTTGATTTTAGGACAACAGAAACCAGGACGTGTTTTGAGTATCAGTGAACTCTGTGCTCCTTCTTTTCTGTCAGAGTGTGACCTCTGCTCTCCTCCCTCCTCTCTGCAGCCATGTGCGCACTTCGGGACCGGTCCCCAGCAGAAACACAGAACCTTCTATGAGTTTCGCACGTACTGCATCCGCCCGGATCAGAACGCCGCCTTCCTCAAGCTAACCAATGAGAAGATCCACCTGCGCACTGCCCACTCTGAGCTGGTTGGCTACTGGAGCGTTGAGTACGGTGGCCTGAACAAGGTCTTCCACATATGGAAGTATGGTGAGGACCTGTTTCTTAATCCTTTCACAGAATATGAAGGTGTTTCTTCTTCATGGGGCTTTTAAAAGGTAATGGGTCTCCACCCTCTCCTCAGACAGTTACGCCCAGCGGGCGGAGGTCCGGGCGACGCTCGCTCAGGATCCCGCCTGGGTGTCAGAGTACCTCTCCAAGGCCTTACCAATGCTGACGTCACAGGACAACGAAGTCACCTATATGGTTCCTTGGAGCCGCCTGCAAAGTCCGCTGCAAGAGGGTGGTAAGCCCCGCCCTCTGTGTATCACATGTCAGTGACGTCATCCCCAGCTAGTCACAAATCACTTGTTTTGTTTGTTTGTTTCAGGTGTGTACGAGCTGGTTTCTTTCCAGATGCGTCCTGGTGGACCAGCAGTTTGGGGAAAGGCCTTCCAGGCCGCTATCAATGCCCATGATGCACCTGGGTACAGCAAGCTGATAGGAGCTTTCCACTGCGAGTTTGGACTGCAAAATAGAGGTACTGTGGTGATGTCACTGTGTGTGACTGATCATGTGACTGCGAGTGGTTGACAATGTCGCTGTGTGCGTGTCGTCAGTTCACGCCCTCTGGTGGTTCAAGAGTCCCGACCATAGAGCTGAAATCCGACACACGGCTCACCATGATGCTAGAGTGGTGGCTGCAGGTGAGACTCCGCCCATAATGACATCACACACTGACGAAAATCCCTCATACATGAAATTAATCAATAATCCATAATCTGTGTCTTTCAGTCAGAAACAACATCGTCAATCTGGACTCTCAGAGGAACCAGCTCATGTTGCCGTGTCCTTTCTCGCCTCTGAAGTAAATTCCTGTCCTGATGCCTGCCTCTCACCCGGAACAAAGTTTAGCACGCAAACCCGATCTTTAGTTTGACCCATGTGGGCCTCTGTAGATGCAGATGCACTCTCAGCAGCGAGTGTTGGCGACAGCATCCAATCGCACGGTGTGACTGCTGAAAGGTGGGCGGGGCTTCTCTCTGCTTTACGTTAACTGACTGGCTGCTTTAAAGCTTCAAAGTGTGAAAATAAACTGTTTTTACGCCTGTTATCCGATAATATCTGGAACGGTTTACACATTCACCTAACAGGTGAAAGGTCCCTCATTTGGCTCTGAGAGGGGTTGCATCAGGCATGTGTGGAGCTACCTGCTGTGAATAAAGGAGCAGCCCAAATTAGCTTTATAAATGATAATATCTGGTACAAAGAAAACATATAAAAAGGCTGAAAACTGAGAAGAAGGTAGAGCTGGGTTAAAATCTGGAGCTTTTTAATGTAATTTTGATCATGTTGTTTTCTGAGAAAACTTAAAGTGCATTTTGGGTAAAATTTAAGGCATTGTTTCACCATGTGGGATGGGTGGCTGCTCAAAACAAGTTGGAGCGTGTGAAACTTCCCATTTTCACCTATTTTTAACACCAGGATCAACATCCAGTCACTGTTCTCCCACCAAAGGGAGGGAGCATGTAAGCAGTTTGTTAGCAGTCTGGCGTCCACAGTTTAAGGTTTCATTTTCAAATTTTGTGTGATGGTCGAAGGTCAAGGTTTTAACATGTTTTCTTTTCTTTCACATAAAAACTTCAAAGTGTGTGTAAATCTGAATTCTGTTTTTACAGTTTAGACTGTGTCCCATCTTTAATTTTATCCATGTCCACCTCAGGGCCTTTAACCTTTGGTCAGATGGATTATGAACAGTAACATGATTTGGTTTTTCCTTAAAAAGTGGACAAGCAGAAACCCGCAAACTGATCAGCACTGATAGCCAGCACGTCACGGAGAACTGCAGCAGAAGAAGAGTCTTTCCTTGAAATTTGATTTATTTGCTAATAAAAGCCTTTGAAACATGAAATGCTCATGATTGTTCTTCACTACATCATAGAAACATGTAAAAAATAATAATAATAAAGAACATAGTGGCAAAAGTTTTGTTTCTACAAACACTTTTTAGTCTTAAGTTTATATGAGAGGTCTGAGGAGATTCATCAGGATCCATCCATCCATCTTCCTGCCAGTTATCCAGGTTCGGATCGGTGGGGCCAGCAGTCTAAACAGAGACGTCCTAACTGCCCTCTTCCTGCACACCACCTTCCGGTCATCTGTGGGGATAGGGAGGTGTTCGGAAGCCTACCACCTGTAGGACATGGTCAAAATACCTCACAGAGGTGGTGTTCAGGATGCTAGGTGAGATTCAGTGCATGGTGGATTGGGTGGCGGTCAGGTGGTGTGATCCCTGGCTTCCAAAACTGATTCTGCTCTTTAAACTGAACTTGTCCAACGTAAACCTGAATTCATTTTTTACTATTAGTGATTTAAAAAAACCTAAGAGAGGAGTCTGTGTGTGTGGGTGTGTGTGTGTGTGTGTGTGTGTCAGAGCGAAGTAAAGAGCCGGGTGGAGGCAGGAGATTTGTTTCAGTTTAATTCTGGTTGTTCGGGTCGTAACAGCTCTTCATCCATCAGCCGCACGATCAATAAACGTGATCAGAGGAAAGCAGGTTTGATTTCAGTGCAAAGACAAACTGATGGTGTTTGAACACTTCAAGTGCTGCAGTCACAGAGAGTCGCCTTTAGCAGCTCGATGACCAATCAGAGCGCCGATCGATCAGCGAGGCTGCTCATCAATACTGTAGTGTGCTTCAGAAGCTGATGAGGTATTTCACTGTTTCACACCCAAACTCACAAATCGGCTTTTCTTAGTATCCTTTCTTTAAAAAACAAAACTATAAAAATCAATACATTTGTCTCCTCTGTATCAGGTGCTTTGATTGGCAGTTAAACACTACAGGAAACAGTTAATGACTCCGACAAAATAAAACAACAAATTACACGTCTCTTTTAACTACACATATAAATAAAGTCTGACAGTAAAAACGGAATCAAATGGGGTTTTTTTTGTTTTTTGTTTTTTTAAACGTGTGATTTTTTTTTTTTTTTTTTGCAGTCGAGCCCTCGGCCGTTTGAAATGATTCGGATTCTTCATCGTTGGTCACCAAAAACAGTCGCTGGTGTTCTTCGCCTTCAATCAGGAAGAGAAGAAGAGTCTCGGAGCCGCGGGAGGTCTGAAGGCACTTGTTCAAGTGTTTAAGTCGGCATTGTCGACAAAGCGCTCGCCGCCTCCAGAGGAAATCATTTGCATTGACTGGCATGAGGCAGCAGGTGACTCCGCCCACCGCCATTTTTAAAAAAAACAATCAGTGTGACAACAGAGAAGAGGTAGGTGTCTTCTCTGCTGTGGGTCAAGTCCAGGCTGAAGCTTCAGCCACCCAGTGCGGTCACATGACGCTCTCCGACAGCCTGCCACCGTCAGGCGAGGCTCCGCTGGTCGAGCTCAGCACCGGGAGGTCGATGATGACGACGTCCTTCCGCCTCACAGAGTTGTCTTTGGAGTGATAGTCGTCGCTCTGGTCCTTCGCAAAGTTAACAAACACCTGAAAGCACAAACATCAGTCAGCGCCTCTGCAGGCCACACCCCGTTAGTACCTGCTCAGGTGCGTGCGAGTCTCTACCTGGTCCAGCGTGGTCTGAGTGACGGAGTAGTCCTCGATCCTCAGCGTCTCTTTATTTTTGGCCAGGATGGAGAAGATGTGAGCGAGCGAGGTGAGCGAGGACGGCAGCTGGTACTGCAGCATGTTCCGGTGCTTCTCCTTCAGCGTGCTGCCGCTCAGCTCACTTTCGATGAACTTCATGACGGGCAGCAGGTCGGGGTTCGGCCCCGCCACCCGCAGGATGATGGTGTACCCGTCGCCAAACCTGAGGCACAAAACCGGGAGTTCAACACTGAAGATCCTCATTTAAATCAAGTCACATTAGAGGCTCTGCAGTATCCTGAACTTCTGAGCACAAACTTCTCTGACTGATCAAATTAAAAAGCTGGATCTGTGATGTGAAAAAGGTGAATGTATTTAAATGTAGGTGCTATCGTGTGTCTGTGAGCGCTACCTGTTCTTCAGGTGCTGGACGCTGCCGAGACATCTGAACCTGCCGTTCACCATGATCGCCATCCTCGTGCACAGAGCCTCACATTCCTCCATGCTGAAACACACACAGCCGCTTTAATAAGCACACGCAGAGAGGGCACTTGCTGGTGTCACGATGACTAAGATTTATATGTTTAACTGTGCTTGTAGATATCTATTACTGTTTTTATCACCAGTCAAAGGGTTAGTTACTGATATCGATTTTGGAGTCAATAAAGATAAATCTGAACTGGGATAAAAATATGGATGTAAATGTGCCAAAAATGTTGTACGGATATGGTAAAAACATGTTTCAACCTTTCAAAATCTCTACCAACTAAACCTAGGGCTCGACAGGGTGACTGACAGACCCACTATGAGGACTGATTAACCATAAAACCGTCCGCCTGTTCTCGTGTTTACCTGTGCGAGGTGAGGACGACGGAGCGCCCCTCCTTGATGACGCTGTGGATGCAGTTCCAGAGGGCTCGGCGGGCCTTGGGGTCCATGCCGGTGGTGGGCTCGTCCTGTAACGAGTAGGATAGCCAGGTTGAGGTTGGCCCACAGATGCAGCAGGAAGCAGAAGGTAAAGGTGAGGAGGAGGGGGAGGATTGTCATCGTAGCCACACCTCCTCCACCTGCACCTGACAAAGCACCGGCTCTCGTCCTTCTGTGCTTCAGACCTCCCTGTCTCCTACTCCTGTTCTCCTCAGCAGCTCCTTTAAATCCTCTTCCCGTTACACAACCTCCACCCTTCCAACTCCACCCTGGGTGGCTGTAGCTCAGGTGGCAGAGCAGGTCAGCCACTAACCAGAAGGTCAGTTATTCTATCCCAGGCTGCTCCAGGCTGCATGCCAAATATCCTTGGGCAAGATACTAACCCCATGTTTGCCTACTGGTGGTGGTCAGAGGTGGTGCCAGTGTCCGGCAGCCTCGCCTCTGTCAGTGCGCCCCAGGGCAGCTGTGGCTACAATGTAGCTTGCCATCACCAGTGTGTGAATGACTGAATGTAGTGTAAAGTGCTTTGGGGTCCTTAGGGACTAAGTAAAGTAAAGTATACAAATACAGGCCATTTACCAGGCCACCCCACACACAAATCCTACTGTTAAACATCTGCACTGTGATTGGCTGCCTTGGTTCTGCTGCTGTTGTGCAACAGCGTGTTTTTTAGCATTCCTTCAGTTACAAGATGAGTGACAAATTAAAGGAAAAACCTGCAGTCTTGACCCCTGCGGTGAATCTGTGGCTCTGCCGTGATGCCCCTCGTGGTGATCTTACTGAAAACACTTCAATCTAGTTTTACCTTTAACTAAAGTTAGGCAGTGAGGTGCATCTTACCAGAAACACCACAGGGGGCGCTCCGATCAGAGCCATGGATGTGGACAGCTTCCTCATGTTTCCTCCGCTATAGCTTCCAGCTGCTTTATCTGCATACTTGACCAGACTCAGCTTCCTGATACCCCACTCTGCCACCTGTCAATCAAACAGCAGCAGCATCATCATGATGAGCATTATCATGAGCAGCAGACGCACAGCAGTGTGTTGTTCAGGGTGTCTTATTATTTAAAACTGCATATTTACAATGTGTGTTGGCAGTGCGTATTTGCTTTGTGCATTTTGAGTGTTTGCAGTCTGTTGGCGGTGTGTTTACAGTGTGTGTTTACACTCACGTCGCACACTTCCATCTCAGGCACCCCTCTGAGGATGGCGTACAGCTCCAGATGCTCTCTTCCTGTCAGCAGCTCGTTAATGGCGTCAAACTGAGGACAGTAACCCATGTTTCGATGCACCTCGTCGATCTCCCGCAGGACGCTGCAAACACACAGATATTAGAATGAAGCGCAGAAAAATACTTTAATTTACATTTACATTAACTTTCTGTCTCACCGCTGTGCCTAGTGTGACTTTTTGGGGGGCGGAGGACGGTGTGTGAGGGCGAAGGCCCTGCAGGGAACATTGCGCAGCCCTGCACGCGAATTCCTTATAATTAAAAAAAAATAATGGAGCAACTTCCTGGCTTTGTTTTTACAACTTTGTTCGAGCTGCTGATCGAAGATCCGAGCAGCGAGTAATCAGCTTATCGGGGAACGAGTGTATGTGAGTGTTAAAGCTTCAGCTCAGGTTCTCTTTGCACAGTCAGAAGAAATCAAGAGAAGAAAAAGCCCTCAGAGATGAAGAGGCTCGTGTCTTTGGTTGATTAATCAGTGGTCATGATTTGGAATAACAGGGTGGGTGGCTCCACAGATTTTAATTCCCTGATTTTTACCTTGGATGTTCTTCCTGATACAACCCCAAAGAGATTTCAGGATAGATCCAGAGATCTTTCACTTGTTTGAAGAATGTTTAAACTTTTTAACGTGTCACACATCGTCCTACCTTCTCTTTAGAAATGAAGTTAAATTATTTAAATACGACTTCTGGCCTCCGATTTTTAGGCCCCAACCATGTGAAGTGAAATGAGTTCTCAGTGAACTAAATCCTCAGAATAAATCTGCAGGAACCAGGTCAATCCCCGAGTCCAACACACAACAACAACAACAACAACAATCCAGAAAGCTTCAGCTTCAATAAGCTCCGAGCTGCTTAGACCTTTGACCTCACCTCTTCCCAGCCAGGAAAGCCTCTCCGCTGGTCACCACAGTGTCTCCCGTCAGCATCTTGAAGGTGGTCGTCTTTCCGGCTCCGTTCACACCAAGGAGGCCGAAACACTGAGGACGCACATTTTAAAATCCCCAATTCACAGGTTTGTTTTTATGAAGGTGATGGTTTGGTTTTAGAGGCCGAACTGAAACACGAGACTGCAGATCACGCTCACCTCTCCAGGAGGAATCCCGACACACAGTCGATCCACCGCCGGCTTCTCCTTCCTCTTAAACACCTGCAACACACAGTTCACTCTGTCAGGAATCATTTACTTTGGATTAAAGTGCTTCCTCTCCAATAATGATTAACAAACATCATAAAAATACACGTACACAACAACAGCATTTGTTTTAATCTGGGAGAAAGAGAGAGAGACTCATTAGGTTTTCTTTTTCAGGCTCCCCCAGATTTGAGGAGGAGCCTGAGACATTCCCAAAAGAAGAATGGCCTGGGATTGCTCAGGAGACGTACACGAGACTTGTTAAAAACTACAAGAAACGACTGCAAAAATGACAGAAAACTGACTGTTAGCATGGGGGGGCTAATCATTTTGACCCTGGTAGTTTTTGGTTTTGGTGAAAAAATTTTGTTTCTGTGTGGAAAGTAAAATAACGTAAGCATCTGAAATAAAACCAGGGTGTTTGGAAAAGCTGTGTTAAGATTTCCTTGCACTGGGTAACAGCTCTTAGGAAGTAGCTTTGTTTCATTAATGTAATGTATCAGAATCATTCAGCCTCTGACTGTGTGTTTGGTTCAGGTGGAAAAACCAGAAGTTGGATAGAAATCTGCACCTTCGTCAGCTGCCGAAGTTCCAGGATGTCTCCTTGTCCGAGGCCGTGGACGATCCTCTGTTTCTCTCGGGCCACGTCTTCATCCTCCTCACCCAGAGGTGCCAGTTTGGTGAGCTTACTGACCGGCCTGCACACACAGACGCACAAAAACGCCGCTCATACCTGCTTTCCTGCAAACTGTCTACATAAGACGAAATGAGGCGATCCAGGTGTGCTAACTCACTTGGGTTTGATGCAAAACCTGTACTGAATGAGGACTGTGATGAAAAAGAAGACAACTCCCTCCACAGCCATGGCGAGCAGGTTTTTTCCCACCATGTCCCACTCCAGAGGAGAGCGGAACCTGTTCTCACCTGGAACATGACAACAGTGCTCACAGAACCATTCGACAGCCTCATGTCACACTGACTGACTACAGAAACCAAATAAATAAATGCTGTGATCAGAAACTGGGAAGCTACCAAATCTCTCGAGGGCGTCGGCCATCGCCTGGTTCTTCACCATGTCAATGAGACCTCGGCCGAGACAGAAATGAGGGAAGATGAGGAGGACGTTCTTCAGGATGTCATTGATTCCTCCGATTTCCTGAAAAGAATAGAAAGTCAAACCGCCGCTCTCGGGTTTATTTAACTGGTTTATTTTCATTCGATCTGTGAATCGTTTTAAAATCCAGCGCCGTCTTCCGTGAGGACTCACGTTGTTTCCGAACAGCTCCATGACGAAGGTGGAGATGCTGCCGTTGATGCCGATGAGGATGTTGACGCTGGTGAGGACGACATACGCCGTGCTGGGGATCTTGAAGAAGAAGGAAGCCGGGTACATGAGCGGCGTGATCGACCAGCTGGGGAAAAAAAAAGGAAAACAAAGGTTTCTGTTAGAGCACAAACTGGCTCGGTGCCACTCTCTGATGTAGTACGATACAGTGGCAGCATGCAGTACACTGCAGTACTTTGCAGTATTTTGCAGTATCTGACCCGTAGAGCAGCAGCAGCAGGGCGAGGGCTGGCAGATTGGTGGACGACACGTAGGCTTTTTGTTGGAAGCAGATGAAGATGAGGATGACGAGCGTTGCCGGGACGACGTAGTTACACTGCAGAGATAAGCAGGCATCAGCAAACACGCAAGCGCACAAACACACAGGACACAGGGGCGCATGTTTTGGGTCTCACCATGTCCCATATGAAGTTGGCGGTCCAATAGAGCAGCGGATGGACACCACTGATGAAATGCATGTGTTTGGCTTTGCTGACCCGCTCCTGGATGAGGAAGACCACGAAGCTCGCAGGCACGAAGGACATGGCGAAGATGACGCAGATGGACACCAGGACGTCGACGGAGGTCGTCACCCTGGAGATGAAGAGCAGAAGCAGGTGGTGGGGAGAGACAAAGGGAGGACGGGTTAAGAGGACTGACGTGCAAACAAAGACTGCAGACATGTGCGTCGTTCAGGTGCACACTCACAGAGCGACCTGGGACAGCTGCTCCTTCGTCAAGTTCAGCGGGTGGTTGAAGGCGCTGATGCCGTACTTGCTGGCATCTCTCCCCTGAGGCAGGTTTGCCCTGAGGATGGCGTTGTTCATCACGTTGATGAAGGCGCCGATGCTGTGCCAGCCTTTGTTGTTAAACCAGATCTGAGGAGAGAAGATTCAAGAACAAACCAGTGAACAACCTCTTCAGGTTAGCTAGAGTCCCCTCCTCCCAACAGAACAGCGAATGACCAGTTTTAATCAGCAGGTTTGGCTGAACCGACTCTTTCAACTGTCAGTGGGTGAAGTGAATCAAATATTCGATTGATGGACTGATGTTTTTGTTTCTAACATGTAATTAGTAATAAAATAAAAACATAATACATTATAAACAAAACAACAAAGAAAAATGACATTGAGTTGTCTGTAAACCACATAATTTACCTGCTGCACATTCATGTTGAGTCCACAAAAGTCCACTTGTATTATTAAATTTCAATGATTGGAAAAAATTTAACAATAAAATGATTTTAGTGTTTTTCGACCCTGAAAAAAAACTGTACTAATATCTCCTGTAGTTATAAAGCACAAAATGCTGGAAAGCTAATTCATAGTATAAAGACAAAACATTTGCAGGGCTTCATTGAAAATACTACAATTATTATTGCAGTCATACTCCAGAGGGCGCTGGCGCCACCATGTGTTCTCACCTTGACGTTGTTCTTTGTGTCGAGACCGTTGATGAAGCCAGACAGAGTGTCCAGGAATCGATCTGCAGCGGCTCCCTGCAGGAAACAGCAGTCACATTTCAAAGTGTGCTCTTACTTTCCCTTTAAAGATCCGAGAGTTGGTTCTGGATCAGACAGCTGGACTGGCTTTCCTCTGATGAACTTAATTAGACTAAAGATAAATTATTTCTGACCTAAAATATATCCACCATCTCAACTTAGAATCTCATGGTGTAATTGTCTTTTGAGTTCATCGCTAGATGACTTCTTTGAGTTTTTCTTCCAGCCTGTGAGTCGAGCCTGAAGCCGACATGTTTTTGGTAAAACGTTTGCTCTGTAACAAACCCGACAGCCTGGAGGAATGTCTGGACAATAAAAGCTGCAATGACTCAAACATTTGGTTTCTCTCTGACTGACCTTCTGTAACTCAAAGATCTTTCGGACTCTCTCTATGGCGTCATCGATCTCGTTAGCCGGAGGGAGGACTTGAGTGCTCCTGGCACCCAATGAGAAGCCTCCGTACCTGTAATAATACCGAAAGAAAACAGCTGAGCACCTGCAAATGACCAACAGATGGTGTTTATGATTTCAAAATAAAACCAGACACTGACCTGAATTCATTCACCCAGACTTTGTTCTTCAGGCTGTGAAAACAGAAAAAAAAAACCCTTTCAGTCCAGCTCGTATTCAGGTGTGTGTGAGCAGGTGAGTCCTCTGAGCGTGTGTGTGTGTGTGTGTGAGCAGGTGAGTCCTCTGAGTGTGTGTGTGTGTGTGTGTGTGTGTGTGAGAGCAGGCGAGTCCTCTGCGTGTGTGTGGTGTGTGTGTGTGTGTGAGAGCAGGCGAGTCCTCTGAGCGTGTGTGTGTGTGTGTGTGTGTGTGTGAGAGCAGGTGAGTCCTCTGAGCGTGTGTGTGTGTGTGTGAGCAGGCGAGTCCTCCGAGTGTGTGTGTGAGCAGGCGAGTCCTCTGAGTGTGTGTGTGAGCAGGCGAGTCCTGTGTGTGTGTGTGTGTGTGAGTGAGCAGGCGAGTCCTCTGAGTGTGTGTGTGTGTGTGTGAGCAGGCGAGTCCTCTGAATGTGTGTGTGTGTGTGTGTGTGTGAGCAGGTGAATCCTCTGTGTGTGTGTGTGTGTGTGTGTGTGTGAGCAGGTGAATCCTCTGAGTGTGTGTGTGTGTGTGTGTGTGAGCAGGTGAGTCCTCTGAGTGTGTGTGTGTGTGTGTGTGTGAGCAGGTGAATCCTCTGAGTGTGTGTGTGTGTGTGTGTGTGAGCAGGTGAATCCTCTGAGTGTGTGTGTGTGTGTGTGTGTGAGCAGGTGAATCCTCTGTGTGTGTGTGTCTGTGTGTGTTTGAGCAGGTGAGTCCTCTGAACGTGCGTGTGTGTGTGTGTGTGAGCAGGTGAGTCCTCTGAGCGTGCGCGTGTGTGTGTGTGTGTGTGTGTGTGTGTGTGTGTGTGTGTGTGTGTGTGTGTGCGCCTACCCCCTCCATCCACTGTTCCAATTGCCCTGGATCTG
>VUQG01046095.1:2684-48889 GCA_015106755.1 Etia nguti
TGTTATATTTAAATTATGCGTGCCCCGACAGTAATGAAGTCAAGCCAAAGAGGTGTGTGTTAAAATTCTATAAACCTATAGTAATATGAAGATGATCTCAGCCAACTTTAAACAGCTCCTTAATTAATCCTCCTCTTGCACACATAATTAATTGATTTACATGCTCACCTCCCCACAGCAGTCTCAAACAGTGCTTTCCTGCTGGGGAAGTTAATTGTCAGGTTAGACAGTCCCCCCCCCCTTGAGAATTTGCAGTCTGAATTATAATGATTTCAGCTTTTTTTTCCCAGCGTCATGGCAGTCAACAGCCTAATGAATTATCCTGTGACACTTACATAAAGAGGTTTATGAAGCACAACAAATGCTATTTGTTGGCTGTACTGGGTACAATACAACAAGAAATGTTTCTGCTTTTATTGCTAAGGGGGAGGCTGTTTTATGTTTTAAGAAGATCTGGTACTTGTCATTGTCTTCAGCGTCTTCAGTTGCATCCACACTGGAAGGAATCTATAGTGTTGTGGCAACCACACACCACAGAAAGTCAGTGACATTCAGTGAATTCAAGCGACGACATCCGAAAGAAACGCTAGCAGTGCTAAGGAGACAGGTCTTGAGATAAACTTTTTTCAAGACTTGCCAGTGAGAACCCAGAATATTGCTATTTGACATATGAACCGATAGTTAAACCAAGACAATCACAACCTGGAACGTCCACAAGCGATTAGCTTGACGTGACAAGCAAATCAAGTTTGTACACAGTTTTAGATGTTCCTGTTATTGCCTCTGATGTTATGTCAGTCTTCCAGCTTGGGAGTTAGAGCTCCTAACCCTCGTGTTACCACTGGGACTACTTTAGACTTCCACTTCTGCTGTCCTGTTGTTCCGTCAAGCCCTGGTGCTTCCCAGTTCTCTCATGCTCCTTCCTGATGTTGCTGTCCGCTGGGAGCAGCTGCTTGTCTGTCTGGAACTTGAAGTCCCACAGGATCTTAGCCATGTTGTTCTCAACCACCTTCGGCAATGTTGCTCATTGGGGACAAATCCATATGTGGCACCAATGGAGGGGCTGTGGCTCTCCCGATGCTTTCATGGGCGTATGAATTTGTGTGTAAACGTTAGATAGAAAGCACTTAGATGTAGGAAAAAAGTGCTTGTATGTATGTATGTGTTTGGGTGAATGATATGTGTTGTATGGCGTGGTTTGAGTGCTCAGGTAGAGTTAAAAATGTTATTTAAGAACCAGTCCATTTACAATATTCCTGGACACCATCCTAGCCACCTGGGTGTTCCTTTCCATGTACAGTGTCCTAGCTTGCATCTGACATCCTGCTACTATGTGTAGACTATCTTGTGCTTCCATAATCAGAGACTCTAGGCTGTGTTGTAGGGGAGCCATCTTCCTGCTCTGTGATTAATCCTGCATTCAGGGTCTGAGACTCATTAATTCTTAAATCTAAATGAAACAATTCTACGTACCTACGGAACAATTCTTTCGCTGCTATGAAGCTGACACAGCCTGTTAGCTTAGTTAGCGCAAAGATAGAAACAGAGTATGCTACTTTTGCTTTCTGTATTTTGTTGATATTAAACTAATGAGTTACTTATAATTGTCACTTAGTAACACTTGTGACTTAGTAGCTCTGTTGTTGATAGCAGGAGGATTAAATTAATCATTGTTTCCAGTTTTTGTGCGGAACAACTTTAGCTAGCATTAGCCTTTCATTTAACTCTTGTTAAGAAAGCAACTTGCCTTGTTTGCCCCCAAATATCTCTAAAATAGTTTTAGTATAAAACCTACAATTGTGTTACAACTGCCACAGTGTAATTGTGTAATAATTACAGTGGTAATACTCTTACATTGTATTGTTTTTACAAGGTTAAACTTTGCAAGTCATATTGGATGGCCCCATTATATAGCTGTCTGTTTTGTAGCTTGTTCTTTTCATGTCACATTTGACTTTTCCTATTCAGTATTTTTTTAACCTTAAATATCTGTGCTGAAGCATAGCATCAGCAGATAAAACAAGGTGGCCATCTTTAGATATGCACTCTTGTCCTCAATCATCTGACTGTGATTGTTCTCCTCAGGCTAAAGGACAGGAGACTGGGCTCAGTGTATTTGCTATTGTTCAAGGGTTTTCCCCAGAGTACTGGAGTCAGGACAGAAAAATGACCATCTTGGCCAAAGCCTGCCAAGTCAACCACTCTTTTCCCTAGGTCTCTCCTCTGTTGCCTTCTTTCATTCACAGTCATTTCAAAGTCACCCGAGACCTTGAAAGGGAAAAAATATTTCTTTTCTGAAATGTTTTAAAAATGACATGTTTTTTTCTGAAAAAAAAAAAGAACAAGGGAAAAAAGAGTTGGGCAAACAGTCTCAGAGTACTTTCAAGGCTAAATAATTCAACGGTTTCTCATTATCAGCTCCACTCCCGTGAAGAGCAGACACCTTAAAACTTCACAAAGGCAAGTGGGTGTCCTCGCTTTTCATTGTCTCTCTATGCTACAACTAAATCTGACATTATTCTAATTAATGAGATGAGTTCATTACTGCTCTTGGGGTTAATGTGTTGTCCTCCACAGATTAGTGAAGGGATTTCACTTTTGCTGGAGTACCTAATTAGATCACAGTGGGTGCTGCCTGCTTAAATAGATGGAATAATGAAAGTCGTCACTCTTCTCAGCAGCAACTTGATTACTGCGCCCTATCTCTGCTCATAAAAGGCTCACATTCACCTGGAACAGGACTCAGTGAAAGGAATTCAATTATATGTGTCAATAAAACAGCACTTTCTTTTTAAGTTTGACTTGGACTGACTTGGCTGTGATGATAAGAATTCTTGGGCCAAAACTGCCATCTAAAGGACTGAGACAGTACTGCAGTCATACATCGTTACGCTTCGAGGTTAAGGTATTACTGTTTCTGGACACAAAATTAACAAACCATAATTGAGAGATTAGTAATTAGCGTACTGCAGAGGAATACACAAATGCTGCATCTAAAGTTACAGAGAATGATCATCTCTGTTTTATTCTTGAACAACTGTAATACATAATGTATTAATAATAATTATGATAAAAAATATGATAATTTGATTTTCCAAATGAACGTTCCTTTAATTTGTAAGAAAATTGTAACATACGTTTATTGACATCAGTATCATATCCTGTATGAGCCTGTTATTATAAATAAAAATCATTTCTGATATAATAAAAATGAAAAACACTTTATCACAAAAGTTTTAACCTCTTATTCAAAATGTTTGTGTGTTGTCCTTCCATTTTTGCTTAAAAATACTCACTGGCCACTTATTATCACTACTTACAACTTGGTAGTACCATGTTGGCAGGGGCGCCACCAACTTTTCGTGTTGGCAAATTCTGATCCTACCATGTGAACGTGGCAACAGAGATCAAGACTCATCAGAGCAGGCAATGATTTTACAATGTGTAGCTGAATTTTGATGAGTGTGTAGTATGTTTTCTGTATTTATCTTATAGAAGTGCCACCTGGTGAATTACGGTTGCCTTCCTATCAGCTTGAAGCACTCTGACAATTCTCCTCTGACATGTGACAAGGCATTTTCACCCAGCAAACTGCTGCTCACTGAATATTTTCTCTCTCTCTTTTTTGGGGGCCATTCTCTAGAAACCCTAGAGATGACTGGGTGGGAAAATCCCAGTAGATCAGCAGTTTCTGAAATACTCGGACCAGCCTGTCTGATACCAACAACCATGCTAAGTCACTTCGATCACCTTCCTTCTACATCCTGATGCTCAGTTTGAACTTCAGCAGGTCATCGTGACCATGTCTAAATGCCCAAATGCATCAATCTGCTGGCATGTGATTGGCTGATTATGTATATGCGTTAATGAGCTGTTGAACAAGTGTACCTACAAAAAATCTTTAACTTCAGTGATATTCAATACCTTTATGTTCTTTTATAGCTACACTATTTAAGATATTAGTATTAAGAAAATAAACAGAAAAACTGAAGGCTATTTGTAGTGTAAAGTAAGTCACTGCGACACACAAATTGTCCTCCAACAATAAAGATCACTGCAGGTGAAAATGCTCCACAAAGTGTTTCAGCATCTTTTAGCTCACTGGTTTGATGTTACAGTCTGCATTATCTGATTTCTCTCTCTCTCTTTTGTATTTACTCTCACTTCTCTCACTGCTTCCACTTGCCACTTCTTTCCAGCTGAAAATATTATTCAGCACTTTTTCTGTTCTCCTAAGCACCATCACAAAGTTAGCAGTTAGCCTCTGGACAAAACATGCCTTTTAGCATATACAATTTCCCTCAGGAGATGTTGGAAACCAAAGCAAGGTTAAAATCACACTTAATATTTGGTTTACAGTCACTAAATGGCCTGAAACAAAACTCCAAATTAATGTTAATCATGTTTTGTGTCTCACAGATGTATTCAAAGCAGCAACCGCTATCTTAAAATGCTCAACTTTAAACCTTGATTCTTTGCACGTAATCCTAAATGTCTCCCTTATATGCATCTTTATACTGTTAGGAATACAACGGCGGGGCTGTTGTATCACTGAGGTCACATCCTCTGCAGTTTTTACCTACTTGGCACTTTAGAAACCTGAGTAAAATTTAGCATTCTTTCGTTTTTTTTCCTTTTTTTATCAGCCAATTTCTGTCATTTATAAATGAACATATTCTTAAGAGACTTAAATGTGGGAGAGAGTTTGAATGACCTTTGTGTATCTTAAATCCTGACTACATTATGGAGCACTAAAATAAGTCATCTTAATAATTAAAAGTCGTTTTGCATTGCTAATTGTATCAAATGTATTTGGTAGCTAGCATTTGATATGTACACAATTCCACTAGTAATTCTATTGTTTTGTATTTATTTATTTATTGTCTGTATGACATTGCACAAATCCAAATATCATTTTTGTCCTTTGTTTTCTTGTTTTTTTCACATTAATCCGACCGCCTTGAAGCGTCATTTTCTCTGTTGGGCTTCTTAAAATGAACCTAATCTCCATTGCCCGTCCCACCCACTTATCGTGTGGTTTTGTAGCGTCTTCTAAGAGGAGAATATTGAGTAGCATATTACACTCAGACACTAGTCATTAGGCACAGGAACTGTTGTCTTTGAGATAGGCTGAAGTGGTGGAGGAGAAACAGGAGGAGGGATTATGAGACTAATTCCCTCATAACTTTTTCCCCTCATTAATCTTTGTGGAGGGCACAAGATTCTTTAAATGCTAATGTCCAATAAAGATGTCAGCAATGACATTTTACAGTGACTGCACAGATGTGAACAAGGTTGACTGTGTTGTTGCGGAAGAACTTTTCCCACTCGCCTCATCTTACTCGTCTCACATGTTAATTTGAAGGATCCTTTATTGGGATTAAACATAACATGTTCTGACACGTACACTTACTTATCCTTCTTATATTCATACAAGGTCAGATGCAACGGGTATGTCCTGTCCTCAAAATAACTTTGTAGTACTGCTCGAGTCTAGAAAGAAAAAAATATTGGCGACCACCAGTGGTACCCCTCAGCCTTCTAGTAGACACACACAAAATCCCGTGTCACCTCATTCTCAAGTTATCGCATTCACAAGATTTTCAGAAAAAATCTTGACTCAAAATCAAGGACTCTGACCTTGAGGTCGAGGTCACTGAGATTCAAACTCGTCCAAGATTTTTAGTAGACACACCTGTGGTATCAATTTGAAGCTCCTACATGGCTTCTTTCTCGAGTTATCTCATTCACAAATTTACATGAGCTTTTTACAGCTGAGGGGTAAAACTCTAGAAACAAAAACCCAAAATCACAAATTTCCAGAGGAAATAAACTTTAATTCACATACAATTTGATTCTATTTAATATACATACAATCAAGTATATTTAGAGGAAATTGATCGAGGTCAATGTGGCAACAAGCTGATGAGCCACCAAGAGAAAAACATCCTTATTTGTCATCATAGCGCACACACCGATGTACAAAAAGGCAATCTTGTATTTCCTTAACAGCACCCATTGATCACCTAAAAACAAAGGACAAAAATCACTAACACTTCCAGAGTAAAATCAGTCCTTATAATCCCATTACACTGAATTAGTGTCCAAAAGGTAGCAAGTGAAATGTATCTGTACGCAGCTCCTTCCTTTGTTTCTCCTCCAAGGACAAATCATCGTCCGAAAATCCCTTTTGAAGGGATACGATTGTTTCGACACACAGTCATTCTGCTGAGGCTGACCATATTGCCAAGCTCCACTCAGCCCTGCACAGCACCCTTTGGGAGTTTCATGAAAATGTGACGACTCTAAAGGTTTGCATAATATCGGTCCCTGTTCATGTAATCTCTGTACGCAAACTTGGCGTCTCTCTTGCTGTGCGGGATCCGTCCGAATGGCGCATGGTCGTTGAAACACGAGTCGAAGACCTCGTCAACTATTTTCTCCGCATCGGCTCGGCTAATTTTCCTCACGGCCAGGATGGAGCGAAGGGCGCGGCCTCGGACGCACTCCTGTCCAAGGAAAGCACACGAGTTTGGTTTGAAATGGAAGCTGCGAGCTAAAATCTGCAAATAATTTTTGACCAGTGAAAGTACCTGATGATGCCGCTTTAAGCCGAAGTTGAATCTGGCAACTTCGTTGGTGAAGGAGCAGTCTCCGCTGAGGTTAGCTGCCCGGATCTGGAACAAAGACACCAAAAACACTGACACTCCACTCTGTAAGGTTTAACCAAATCCTCCCAGAATCCAGTCTCACTACTCATCAGTAATCTTCACGATGCTTCCAGACACTTTGTCACTGGGAAGCAACATTAGGAAATCTAAACAGCTGATGCCTCCCTGCTGTTGGAAATTCCAAGTCATTCTCAGTGCAGCTTTTGGATACTAGTAGCATTATGGAACCACTATTACTGTTATTCTGTCCCAGTTTTCTTGTGAAAAGAAGACTTCACCACTCACCTCTGAACAGGCCAGATGTCTGAAGTTATTGAACCAATCCACATGGGCCCGGCAGTGGTCAAAGGCATGTATGAGCTCATGCGTGACTACTCGGTTCATGTGGGACTGCTGGTGGATGTTGTTCTGACACAAAACGATCTGGGGAAAAAAACCCCAACACAAATACGGTCAGTTCTCATAGGCCCGCACGTTCTGCAACACCTCTGTTCTTGTGTTTCCTACCTGAGACGAGGCTGCGTCAAATCCGCCGCTGACCGTCCCGTCACAGTCCTCACAGGAAAAGTGCCGATCTTTAAACACTTTACTGCGTCCAGAGAGGAAAAGTGAAAACACTGTGAGGCTCTTTATTTTGTAATACTGTGCTATGAAAAAGCATCTGCCTCCGTTTCCTGATTACTTTTTTTTTGCATATTTGTCACACTTGTATGTTTCAGATCAAACAAATTTTAATATTAGACAGAAACAACCCGAGTTGATACAAAGTGCAGCTTTTAAAAGATTTTTTTCATTTATTAAGGGAAAAAAACTGTCCAAACCTACCTCGCCCTGTGTGAAAAAGTAACTGCAATAACAAGAACTGCAATCAAACGTTTTGAACAAACTGGCAAAGAGTCTTTCACATCACTGGAGAAGAATTTTATCCCACTCTTCTTTACACCATTGTAACTTATTTTGGGGGGTTTCAGCCATTCAGAGGTGGACTTGCTGGATCCTGCTGCAGAACCCAAGTGTGCTTGAGGTTCAGAGCATGATATGATGACCGATCTTACAAGCCGTCCAGACCATCACACTACCATGTTTGATTGTTGGTGTGATATTCTCTTTTTATGAAACACTGTGTTAGTTTAATACCAGATGTAACGGCACTCAAACCTTCCAGAAAGTTCAACTTTTGTCTCATCAATCCAGAAAATATTTTCCCAAAAGAGATTTTTTTTGGCAAATATGAGATGAGCCTTTATGTTCTCTTTGGTCAGCAGTGGTTTTCTCCTTGGGACTCTCCCATGGATGTCCAGTCTCTTTCCTATTGTTGAATCATGAACTCTGACCTTAAATGAGACAAGTGAGGCCCGCAGTTCTTTAGATGTTGTTCTGAGTTCTTTTGTGACCTCCTGGATGAGATGTCAGTGCACTCTTAGAGGTACTCCTGGGAAGGTTCACCACATCACTTTTTAACAGCTTTTAGTCTACTTCACTTTGTTGGACAGGTTCTATTTAAGAGATTTCTTGATTCAAACAGTCTGGTGGTGGTTAAAAAAAATTGAACTCTGCTTTCCAAAAACAAAAAAATGTTGAAATATTACAGACAGTTAACTCATGTAGGGTGGGCAATTACTTTTTCACACAGGGCCAAGAAGGTTTGGATAGCTTTTTCCCTTAACAAAGTAATTACTTTAAAACTAAATTTTCCTTGCCTAATTTACCCAATTTTAAAATTAGATTATCTGAAACGTAGCAAAACGGTATTAAAGTTTTTGGGAAGTGAAAATGTCAGTGAATTTGTTACTCTGGAAAAATTTAAAATGGCTTTTTGAGCATTTGTAATTACGATTTTTATATGAATAAAGTAGCTGTAAAACGAATAAGCTGCAGCAAAGTTAAACTTGTAAAACTGTTCATTTCGACTGTTTGTTAACAATAAAAAGCAACAGCAAGAGTATCTCCCCTTTCCCATTTGTTAGGACTGCTCTGTATATAGGTTATCACTACAGTAATATGAGATTAACAGTGGAAGGTCAAGCGTGGCAGAGAAGCTGGTACTTTATTTTGAAATGGCACGTACCATCCTGAACTCTTCATGGCACTGAGGAGGAGTTTGGCGTAAGGACCTGAGAGAGAAGCACACAAGCTAGTTAGCATTATCATTCACTGCTAACTGAATCAGCTAACGCTAAAAGTGCTGCCAATATAGACTGTGACTTTGTACAGTGCAAAGGCATGCAATCCGCCCGAACCGGCAGGTATCTGCTTCTTACTGCTGAGGTGACGTTCCCTTTTTAAAAAGTAGCTAACACTGATACTCACTGGTTTCCACTGCGAACTGTAACATGACCTGACACTTGTGGTTGAAAGTGAACAGGCTCTCTGCGATTGAGGTCTTTTTGTGCTCTCCCGGTTTTCTCTCCGGGAATAAGTCGTATCCATATTCCTCCTCTTGTTTAGTCTGGTCCATTGTGTGAAATGCCCAGAATATGAAAATGTCAGCATGAAGGTCCTCCTGGTTAGCTGCAAACAGCTAGCAGGAGGGGTCGTCACTGTTTTGTAGGTCACGTGGGACATTTAGGTCAAAGGTAATGAATATGGAAATTGAGTTTATTATCGCTGGCGTCACTCTTATGAAAAACGTCAAGAAATATAATTCAAAGAAATGCGGAGAGGAATAAAATATTACACTTTTATATAGTTAATTAGCAAGTATGCAGTGAAGATCGTCTATTCGGAATCGGCAGAAAAGTCGTTAACTCGAAGTGGAACTGAGGACCAAAACTAAAACCAGTGTATCAAACGTTTTCATTTATAAGCTGAGTATATTTTGTATTTGGTAGCTAATGTACTGTCAATGTACAGTCGTGTCAGCTTATAACAAACTATATGGAGTGACATTTGTGCCTTTATTATGCAGTCAATAGATTTGCAATCCAAAATATAGATTTGGAGGCAGAGTTAATCAGTGCAGGTTTGTAAATGTGAGTTCAAAATGCATATCCAAAGGTTTTCGATTTTGTTTTTTGATGCTAGCCATCCACTGGCGAGTCTTCACTGGAGTGACAGCTTGAAACTACCCACAGTCAGGGAACTTGGATATTTTTACTTGCAATAAAAAAACTTCTCATGTTTGAGGGCACATTAAAGTCACCAAAGTGAACCCACACTAACATAGACGATCTCTGGGTACGCGCAGAGCGCTGCTCACGCAGAGCAAAGGCTGCTGGGACTTTGCTGTCATGGCTGCGAACGTAAACAGAAAGCTGTGAATAAACGGCACTTTTTTTCTTGTAGTTTTTAATCAAACTAACGGAAGCTAAAGTGTAACTGTGAAGCGGGAAAAGACGTAACAGGTATTTCACACGTTTTGAGCAGCACCAGTTCTTTTTATTTATTTTATTTAAGTAAAGTGATGTTTTTGCTAGCCAGCTAGCTTCTAGCCAAAGAAGCGTGACGGCGTGATTCTCGTGTTTTCCTCCCGACTGCCGCACGGACCCAAAGGCGACAAGTGCCGCTAAGAGTTTGTCCCCAAAACAAATGTGTGTTTCACAGGGAGGGACATGTCCGTGGGAAACAAAGCCGCCGAGTTACAGCTTCAGATGCGGCAAAATGTAGAGGAGCTGCACAGCTTCGTGAGGGAGCTGGAGAACTGGGAGGCGGACATTAAGAGGAAGGATGAGGAGCTGAGGACAGGGGTGGTTCAGGAGGTTCAGGTATGCCCCCCGCTGCAGACAGCTCGCGAGGTTCTTGGTGAACTGAAGTCCCTCCAGGTGTCAGCAGCTTCTTGTCTCTGTTGTAGAAAAAACTCCCTCCAGTGAGGAACAGGGACTACAGAGCCAAGAAGAGGGAGAAAAAGGAGGAGGAAGAGGTTACTGGAGATGGTGACACAAAAACAGAGGAAGCCAAACAGGGTTCAAGAATAAAATCATACGACTATCAATCCTGGGACAAGTTTGATGTGGTATCTTTGAAAACCTATAAAACACACTTGGCATTAGAAGTAAAACTTTTATGCAGTCTGCTAAACTTCTATTTAATTTGTTTGATTTGTTGTGGCAGGAAAAGGTTCTGGAAGAAATGGATAAGGAGGAAGACTGTCCTGCAGAGTCCAACGAGTCAGACTCAGAGGAAGCTGCAGTCGATCCAGAGAAAGCACTGTCCGAGAAGGAAAAGGTGGATATTATATGTGAGGCACTAAATAAAGGAAAAATAGATGTAGTACTTTACAGGCCAATCACAATCAACCCAACGTGTTGTTACAGGTGCGCGTCTGGTTACACTGTAGAGTAAGACATAGGGTTGTACAGGGGCTTGCAGTCATGATGTAGCTTTGGTGTAGATGTCCTGCTGAAGGATAAATCTCCAATGAGGTGATCATGCAGGATACATCAAAATAAGTTATATAATCTGAAAGGGTCTGATACTGCTTCAAGGCCAATATATTTTTTTTTAATACAGTCATATTGTAACCAAAAACTGACTTTTTAAAGTGTTTTCCAGGCAGAAACACATCAAACATCCAGAGCTATTTGATTACTCTATGTCACAGACATTTGATTATTGCAGTTTTTCTCCTTAAACTATGATTTATCCCATTATATTCCAAGTTTCTTATAGAAAGTGTGCATGTGTATTCATTTATGAGTCCTTACTGACAAAGTAATATGACAGTGCTGTTTAAAAAAACATTTTTTATTGTCGCATGTCGTTGATTATTGGTTTGTGGCGTTCCGTATCCAATGTTCCCCTCATAACATGGATGAGCAGTGATTCTCTCGTCTCGTCTTTGCTTTTTAAATGTTCATTTATTGGCCTTTATAAGTCTAGATTCTGATATATCTGCAAATGGTTAATGGGCACTTACATATGTTGTGTCGTAACACTTTCGTCTTTAAATTTACAGCTATAGTTTCTGTTTAATTTTCAGGGTAACAAATTCTTTAAAGATGGGAAGTACGACGACGCGATTGAATATTACACGAGAGGAATGGCTGCCGATCCTTACAACCCCGTGCTTCCCACAAACAGAGCTACATCATTCTTCAGGCTCAGAAAGTGAGTCAAAGCACCAAGAGTAAAATCACACAATTAGGATGTTTGTGTAGTTTTTTTTATTTAATTTTTTTCATAAATGTATTCCATTTTGTGTTTGTGCAGGTACGCTGTCGCTGAGTCCGACTGCAACCTGGCAATTGCTCTTGACAGCAAGTACTTCAAAGCGTACGCGCGGAGAGGAGCAGCTCGGCTTGCGCTGAAGAAGTATGAACCTGCATTAGAAGGTAACAAGAGTACCAACAAGACAGTATATTTTAATTTGAGCGCCCTTAGATGACGGTAAGAAATATCCTCTGTAGATTACGAGATGGTTCTCGAGCTCGAGCCTGACAACACGGAAGCACAGAATGAAGTAAAGAAAATCAGAGAGGTGAGTTAGTGCACAATGTGTGTTTGTGTGCACACAGTGGGCTTGCGGGTTCATCCTCTCTGATCTTCTCCTGTGTCCGCTTCAGGCCCTTGGACATCAGGCGCCTGCCGTCGCAAGCAAAGCTGCGGAGCCACAGGAGGCCCCTGCAGACGATCCTGATCAACAGAGACGGATAGAGGAGCAGCAGAGGAGACAGGAGGCAGTTTTCCAGAAGGACAGAGTAGGTTTTCTGATGATGATTTATGAAGGTTTTCATGATTTTAGCAGTGTTTCTACTTTCTTCCCAAAGATCTTAAGTCATGAGGGTGATTGTGTCTCTAGGGGAATGCCTACTTCAAAGAAGGGAAGTATGAAGCAGCTGTAGAGTGCTACAGCCGAGGCATGGAGGCAGACCACATGAACGTCCTGCTGCCCGCCAACAGAGCCATGGCTTATCTCAAGCTGGAGAAGTAAGGACACTTTTTCTTGACACAGATTAAAAAGGCTGTTGGAGATTTTTCTTCTTGTTTCTGACTGGCTTTGTTTTCCCTCTTCTTCTGCTGCAGGTTTAAGGAGGCGGAGGAGGACTGCACTAAAGCCATTTTCCTGGACAGTACTTACTCCAAGGCTTTCGCCCGGAGAGGCACAGCCAGAGTGGCATTAGGAAAGCTGGAAGAGGCCAGACAAGGTGCAGTGTGTTTGTGTTTTTATGAGCTCAAAAAACGACATTGTGTCGTCGTCTTCTGTCTGTGTGCTGTTGGGTTGGTTTTTAATCTTCACTTCTGTTTGTGTGTGTCGCAGATTTTCAGCAGCTGTTGAAACTGGAACCTGGAAACAAGCAAGCCCTTAATGAACTCCAGAAACTGCAGATAGTATGTGTCAAAATCCAGTCAGTATCCCAAAACTAAAAAGTAGTCATAGAAGAAGAAAAACAAGTAAATAATGAGTCACAAGCATTAGCTCTATTAGCTTCTGATGTCTTTGTTAGGCTTGAGATTTTTCTCCTCTCACTTTAGTCTTTCTCCTGGTGTTAGGACACAGGCTCCAGCAGCCGTCTGCAGACAGTGAACGGCTCACAGATGAGAACAGTCCAACCAATAGATAAACCAACACACCTTCGCTCAACTGTGAGTAGCAAATGTCTGTTTAAGAAGCATTTCCTGGATTGCAAGCGTCACTCTTGGCACCCCTTAGACTAGTAAATTTGTATTCTAATATGAACTATGTGAAAGTGGATTTGTGATCCAGCGGAGCTCTGTTTGTACACGCTGCTGAGAGAAGACACACATTCTTTTTTTTCCCATTGCTTGCATGCTATTGTTTTGTTTTGCAGGCCCATAAAAGTCTTCAGTGCACATGTGACTTTTATTATGTTAATTTTAATCTTTCCTGGAATGATCAGAATCAGCGGTGGGGTCCTTTTAATTTTATAAAGCTTGACAAACACAAATACTCCTTTTTTCTTTTTTTTCCCTCTGCAGAAACCTCTGAGGAGGGTAGACATCGAGGAAATCAGCGGAAAGGTTGTGGTGCCTGAGGTGGAATCAGGTGCATACAAGCCCTTGGTGCAGGAAGTGGTGAAGGAAGTAGAGGAGGGGTCTTCTCCCCTGTCTACATCCCCCAGCGCCAAGATGATCAAAATCGAGGAGCTGTCAGAGGTCCCCTCACAGGCATCAGAAAAGTAGGTGTCAGCATTTTTGAGTATTGCTCTTAACTTTTCTGCACCAGATGTTATTTTATTGTATCATTTTTTGTCCTATTAAAAGTTATTCTTCATTTCACCAGACAGCCCAAACAACCAGAGCAGGCAGAAACCGTTTATCCTCCTCCGGAGCCATCAACTGAACCTTCCTCAACAGGAACAGACCTGCCTCCTCCACCCACCAACAGCTTCCAGCTGGAGGCGGACCTCCGCAGGATTGGAAACCAGCCCGAAACTGTTTACAAATATCTGAAGGTAAGCCTCTATGTGCTTTTCTTTGTCCCGTCTTCCTCCCCTCACCCCACCCAGTCGCAGCATATGGCCGCCCCTCCCTGAGCCTGGTTCTGCTGGAGGTTTCTTCCTGTTAAACGGGAGCTCTTCCTTCCCACTGTTGCCAAAGCGCTTACTCATAGAGTGTCATATGACTGTGGGGTTTTTCTCTGTTTTCATTGTATTATTGTAGGGTGCTTGCCCCACACCTTACAATATAAAGCGCCTTGAGGCAGTTCAATTTTATGATTGGGCGCTGTATAAATAAAATAAAATTGAATTGAATTGCTGTCAAGTTATCAAAGATTTTTGGCTAACAGGAAATAGCTGTTCTGAACCAAATGTTTAAAAATGAAAATAAGCTGTAGGAATTTGTTTTAGCTGAAATTGTCGTCTTTGTTTTTGCTTTTTTTGTTTGTCTTGTGTTTTTATGTACAGCAAATCAAATCTGAGGCTTATGCCAAGATTTTCCACAACTCCCTCGAACCTGATATCCTCAATCTTATCCTGAGGACTCTGCGTGACTTCTACATCAAGTCAGTTTTTTAAAAATGGTGTTTACATCAAAATTATGGTTAATAGTAACATTATTATGGATTAAACATCCTGCTATTTTCAGTCATACTTAGACAAAGTAGGTACAGACAAAACTCCTAAAGTAGTGAACCAGTGTAGCTTTATGGTGGATTTAAAAACCAGCTTTGTTTGCAGGAATGAAGAGCCGGCCGTCATACTGGAGACTCTCAGGAGTCTTGCAAGCGTGAGGCGCTTCGATATGGCTGTTATGTTCATGTCATCACCAGAGAAGAAAGGTGGAGTCTACATGATGCGCCACTGCAAACGGCTCATAGTTTCCCTTTCTCTTTTTCATCCACATTTTTCCAGCATATTGATCATTTCTGGGGGGGGGGTTTCTTTTCCTCACAGTACTCGAAGAACTGTTTGACTTTCTTCACCAAGCCAACCTGGACAGATCATCTATCACGGCCTTGCAGAAGAAGTATGGCGTGTAATTTCAGTTAATGGAAATTTGGTGCCTCAGCAGACTTTGGATTTCAGAGAAAACCAAATAATTTAACTGTTGTTTGTTTGCTGAATAAACTCTTGTTTAATAAGACTGCAGAGCTGTGAATCTTTCCTCTGGAAAGGTGGTGTCGTTTTCTGTCATAACTGAGTTTATTTAAAGTTGGAGGCTGGAAATTTACAGTTTATCGTCTGTAATTCAGTTTCAGGTGCATTTTAATAAAAAATAAAAAAATTTTGCACAGAAGTTCACTTGAGTGTTGATTAAGATACACACTGCAACTTAGAAATGCAATAAAAACAGACGTTTACCTTAAACAACAACAAATTGGTCAGAAATGTAAATGACACTAAGTTATTAATCCCAGATCATTTGCGGATTTTTTTTTTCTCCAATATCTAGGCAGGCATACAGAGGCGATATTTAAATGTACCACTCCCGTGGTCCCAAATGTAAGTTTGTAAAAATTTAATTGAGAAGTAAAGGTTTTAATCAAATTTTAGTTAAAACTCCGTAACAATGTGGATGGGCTTGCAGTTTGAGGTGAGCCAAGAAAACTAAATACGTTTTCAGTAAACTGAACACCAAATAAAGAATAATGTTTAATGTGTTTGAACTTAGATAATTTGATGGGTCTCCCCACATAAATGGTAGAAAATGAGTTTTAGTAAATACCCAAGCTGCTGAATCTTAATAAAAGTCAGGTAAATGTGGTACTGAAAAGTTGATTCTGTTCATCTGGACGTAGCGTTTTCAGTGGGAGAAACGTTTCGTCACTCATCCAAGTGACTTCTTCAGTCTCAGCTGACTGCAGGTTTCCCCAATCTTATAAACAGTCCATTGCACAATGACTGAAACTAGCACCACTAAATGAACAATGGGCTGTGAGGTCAGTTCTTTGATCATTAATATGCAAATTGTCTTGACCATTGATCAACAACCACTGATCAATGGTCATGAGTACCATTCACAGAGAGTTGGGGAATGGCTGCAATCACAGCACTGTAAGATGGTGAAAGATGTACCCTTAGGCCCCCTCCTCGATTCAGAGATGGTCTTTCCCTTTTCACGTAAATGGCCTCCTTGACTCCGCGCTCAAACCAGCGTTCCTCCCTGTCCAGGACGTGTACATCCCCATCATTGAACGAGTCCACTGGCCTGTAGGTGTAAATAGACTGCAGAGTCCTGGCCTGACGAGGTAGCTCTTCTGTGTTGTGCCATCGGCTTTGCCAGAGGTTGTTTGGTTTCCCCGATGTATAAATCCTGGCAATCCTCCTGGCACTTAACAGCGTACACTATGTAACTCTGTTTGTGTCTGTTTGTTCCGATACTCCTGACACATACCGGATCACTAAGGGTTTTCGCTTAGGCAACAGTTGTCCTTCTCTACTGGAGCTTTCTTTAGGCGTCTTCCCAGCTTTGACAAATGTCCAGCTGGGATAACCACATTTACTCAGGGCCTTCTTGATGTGATGTTCTTCTGCTTCCCTGGCCGCTGTGTCTGTGGGGATGGTGTTCGCTCTGTGTTGTAGCGTCTGATGACACCCAGTTTGTGCTCCAGTGGATAATGAGAGAATGGTACTCATGGCCATTGATCAGTGGTTGTTGATCAATGGTCATGACAATTTGCATATTATTGTCTAAGGAACTGACCTCCCAGCCCACTGTTCGTTCAGTGGTGCTAGTTTCAGTCATTATGCAAATGTACTGTTTATAAGATTGGGGAAACCTGCAGTCAGCTGAGACTGAAGAATCACTTGGATGAGTGACGAAACGTTTCTCCCACTGAAAACGCTACGTCCAGATGAACAGAATCAACCTTTTGGGATTTATTTACCTGGATGATTGAGCATGCATCAAGACGTTGCACTACTTGTTACATTACACTTGTCCTACTGCTTAAAACGACCTTAAAGAGGACATGAAACACTGCACATATAAAGGCTAATTTACATCATGGAGCCCTGCTCTCAAAAACTGACATACATGTAACACTGTCTAAGGAGCGGGATTTAAGAAATAAATTTTAAAAAGTTTATGAATTTTATGTTAGGAAACCAACAATATACTGTCCACTTTCACTCTCTGTCTCTTTTTCAATAAAGTTGGGTCGCTAGCTGCACTCAAACAGGAAAATCCATCTGTAAGTCATAATGTTCGGGTTTGTAAAGCACTTTATAAATGAGGACTGTGTGGAGGAGTTTAAGTCAGGTTACAGGTTTTTCACCCGGACCGGCAAGCTGGATCCAGAAACTCTGATTTTGGCCAGCTGTACTGATCAGCGCAATCAGCTGATGCGATCAGCGCTCTTTTATGCAATAAATTCTCTTTCTTTGCCCAAGCACATTCAAACAGTTTACTACATACATGACTGCACCACACCACAAACGTGGACATCCCATCAGCATATGTCTGCAGGAAAAACACAATGTGTGCAATGCCCCCCCTGCCACACCCCCATCTTGTATCGTGAAGATTTTTTAAAATTTCCCTGCGGAGATGCTAATGGATGTTAGGATTTTCAATTGTCTTCGATAAGAAGCAGTTATGTTTTTGGTGTGATATGCATGTAGTAACCTGTGATATTGTAAACTGCTTGTATTGGTAAAAGAGAATATTTTATTGCATAAAATTGTGCTGATAACATCATGCGAACATCTGCTTTGCCAGCTGATTGCTGGTACACCCGTCCTGCTGAGGAAAAGCTGGAGTGTTGGACTCCAGCTTGTTGGTCTGGTGACATAAACAGGCTCTCCTCCACACTGTGCTCATTTATAAAGTGCTTTACATACCCGAACATTACAGCTAACAGCTGGATTTTCCTGTATCATTGCAGCTAGCCAAACAATGTAGAGCCACTTACTGCTAAAGAAAGAAAAGAAAATCTTTTAGCTGCAACCAACCAACCAATCAAACGACGTCATGTTCCACACTGACAGAAGATGGTGTTAAACATGTTTTTAAACTGAAACTTGAAGCACTTATTCGTTAAATCCAGCTTCACAGATAGTGTTAGTTTTTGAGAGCGGGGCTCAGTGATCCAAATTAGCCTTTATATGTGTAACATTCGTATCCTCTCCACGCAACAACATAAATCCACATAAAGGACACATAGAAGCTTCATTTTAGTTTTTACAATATGAACACAAGTTGAAAACCGGGCCCAAAACAACTTTAAAGTGAGAGTGGTTCTACTGTAGAAACATGTGGAAGTGGAGGCTACAATGCTACACTCTGACTGTTCATCACTGCTTTTGTTATTTGTTGATGTTTGTTTTTGCTGGACTGGAGTTAGCATGCACTCAGCTTTAACATCATTCTGGGATTTTTGGGTGTTAGCATGCCGCCTGTGCAGATGCTTGCAGAGAGCCAAAGTTGTGTTAGCAGTATTATTCAGTCAAGTCATCAACTGCATTTCACCATCATGCTCTTGTCCTTTCATGCAGTACAAACACAAGTAATAAAAAAAATCAACCCATTCCTCAAAGGTCGTAGACCATTCCACAATTTTCTTCCTGCATATGAATTTAAATCGGCTGATTGTAGTGCAAATGTGCAGGAAGAAAAAAAAACATGCTTGATTTTACCCGAACCTATAATGTAATTATTGAATTTAGCACACCACATTACCACGTTACTGTAAAATGTGAGTACAGTAACGTGTTACACGGGTTACGATTAGTCTCATGTTCCCTATTACTGACTGCAGTTCTTGGTTCACACCAGCCACTGCTATTGTCAACAACATTGTTTGCTCATAAAAACTAAAGAGCCATACTTGCCATAGTGACGTCACCTCTGTGCTTCTCTAACTCAGTCGCTTACTTTGTGTTTCTTATTGTTTATTAGGGAAAACTGAAGAATGTTCCTGGAGTTTAATTTCCATAAACCGCTCCACTA
Organism: Etia nguti; assembly: GCA_015106755.1. NCBI lineage: Eukaryota > Metazoa > Chordata > Actinopteri > Cichliformes > Cichlidae > Etia > Etia nguti. The sequence goes on from VUQG01046095.1 coordinate 21,647, forward strand.
AATTGGTACGAAGGCTTTCAGTGAATAAATGTTAAATGATAAAGTTTGTCTTGCAAGACAATCTAGCTAGCAGAAAAGATACACAAGTTGGGGTTTATTTGACTTTATGACTATGACGCTGGGTAAATAATGTGTGAATCTGGGCTGTCCCAAACCTTACTTTAGACGTAATAATGCATCAAAGCATAATACCAAAAAAATAAAGAGAAAAAATACAGAAACAGTGTCTGATACACTGCAGTCTTTATATAAAAAAGAGCTGAGCTGTATGACTTTGTTGAGAAAGGCTCTGTTCCAGTGATGCTTGTTTACTGAATAGTTAAAAATGTCTGTGAAGTTTTGAATAAGCGTTTCTTATTTCTGATATGGAACAGTAGAGCTCTAGTTTTATGTCTTTTCTCTATAACGAGAGGAGAAGAAAGGCTCATGAGTCACAATAACAGTATTATAATTTCTTAGGAACTAGATCCTAAATAGGAAGAAAGTAAATAAGGATTAAAGTCTTTTTAAGCAGTCAAAACCTCTTCTCAACAGGAACCATCTGCTGTTGTTGCTCATTATTTTGCCGTCGCGTAGGAACACACGATGTGGGTGGAAGTCTACGGTGTAGATGAAGGTACATCAGGTACGTCTGTAAAGCGTGGGAGTTTAGGTTCTCATGAATGAAAGTTAAAGAGAGGCAAAAACAAAAGGTGGAGAGTTTAAAAAAAAAAAGTGTATTGAATCCTCACCACCTACACTGCCGAGTGCTTTCTTTGGCGTCAGCTCCCAGTAGAATGTGTACTCATGTTCATTTGGTTCCATTGATTTTTGCTCACTGAAACGTTACCGTGGAAACAGAAAAAGGCACCTTGTCCCTCATCCCTTTGCATTTCTTTTCATCGTGCTAAAGGAGACTAAGGCACCTCATTGAGAGCAGAGCAGAGTAGTACACCCTCGTGTTTCTCTTCGTCTCTTCATCTCTCCCCATGTCTGCCACAGTTTGCCTCTGTCTGGTCACCTGTTTCTTAGTTTTGACCAACTTTCATCACTACTTTCTTGCATGACAATGACAAATAGGTGCACTAATTTATTGAGGCATGTGCAAACATGAAAATAGAGCATATAAGGCAGAAAAAATTCTAACAAGCATGAAAAAGGAATATTTTATATGATCACTTTTATTCTTCAACAGCCTGAACTCCAGCCAAGATGTCTTCTAATTTCTTTAATTTATTCAGGAATAGTTCCCCAGGCTGATCCCACACTGCTTCAATAATGTCGAGGTCCAAGCTCTCTGGGGAGGCCAGTCCAGGACTGATAGTGTTTAGATGTGTGTGTGTGTGTGTCTGTGTTTTGTTTTGTTTTTTTCCCTACTCAGGTATCCTTTTTCTGCACTGCAGTGTGTTTGTGAACATTGTTTTGCTGAAAAATTAACCCACTAACAATCATATGCTTTTCAGAAGGGATTGCATGGTGGATTAAAATATGATGGTACTTTCTGCATTCATAGTTCAATCAATTTTAATAAGATCTCCACTGGCTGAAATGTAGCCGCAAACCATAACACTCACTACATCTCTCCTGAACTCATCTATGCATATTGATAATGATTTGAACCAGAAATGTTACATTTGGATTAATCTCTCCATAAAACCTGTTGCCACTGATTTTTAGTCCATTTCTCGACCTTTTCTCCCTGTTTTCCTCTTCACCTTGCTCAAGGGATTCACAAAGGAATTCATCTTGTTGGTGCAAAAATTCAGCTAAAGTAATGCGAACAACTGACATGTTTTTGCAACAGGATGGTGGTATCAGAGTGCCTAAAGATGCTATTTAAAGTTTGTCCTGTGTTAAGTTCCCTGTTATTTACAGGACTAGTCCAATCCTTGAGTAAGGAGCCTTTTTTATACTTAAATGATTCATAGCTCAGTGTTAAATGGCTTAACAAACAAAATACCTTCACTGAAAATGGTCAGGTAGGATTGGACAGATAAATAAAAATAAAGAAAGAAAATATAAAGAAAAGAGAAGTGGCTCACTACTTATGTATAGTAGTATACAAGCAGTACATAGATTAGCAATACACAGCACATAAAGTGTTAATGCACAGATCACAGATGGTAAATGGATGGACTTGTGACAGAGGTGGGCAACTCCAGGCCTCCAGGGCCGGTGTCCTGCAGGTTTTAGATGTGTCCTTGATCCAACACAGCTGATTAAAATGGCTAAATTACCTCCACAACATTTCTTCAAGTTCTCCACAGGCCTGGTAATGAACTAGTCATTTGATTCAGGTGTGTTGACCCAGGGTGAGATCTAAAACCTGCAGGACACCAGCCCTTGAGGCCTGGAGTTGCCCACCCCTGGCTTGTGATACGTATTTATTTACTGAGATCTTGCTGTGTTGCACCTAGGCTATTTATTGATCCAACAGAGTCTCTCCAGTTAATCATTCTATAAATTCCGCCTACAATGAGTAAATATAGACTTTTAAGTTTTTAATACTTTGCATCACAGACCATAATGTAGGTTAATCAGCAGCTTTTGTCATCCACACCTGCCCCACCATGTGAAAGCTGCAGTGGTTAACATGGCCAGCTAACTAGCTAACCTACTGTATATTCTTAGCCAGATTCTAGCTGTTAGGCTAATGCTAGCACTTTTGTCCTGCTATTCATTCAACACAGGCAGTATTTGAAATCACTCACTAGTCTCTGGTCCATAGCCTGTTTTTATTGTTTTCCTGTCCCATTTTATAGTGAATATAAAATATATAGTGCACTTGGAATATTCCAAAATACTTTACAAAAATAGCGTACATGTAATAAATGCCAAAGATCACCCAAATCATATTACTGTTTTTTCTTACTGGTAATGGGCTCACCACATGGTCCTTCTCATAGAACTCCCTATAGAGGGAGCAGGGAATTAGTGAGTGATTTTGGACACAACTATACTGTAGCAAGTGAAACAGTGAACTTTGACCTGTAATTGGCACAGAATGGACCAGCACAGACAATGATGCATTTCCAGAACTGGTTTCTTTAAAATATGACAAGAAAAAATGTTGTACTCAAACTTTACTATTCTAGCTTCACCAGTTCTCTTAAGCAAAGGTGATTTGCTGGTTAAGCATAGGAAACAAACTGTGAAACTTTTTACACTGACTCTGCTCTTGAGCAAGCAACTGAAGATTTTTCAATTACTAAAGTTTCACCTGTCTGTCTGTGTGTATCACATGTACCATGCGTACTGTTGCGTGCATGTATGTGTGTGTGTGTGTGTGTGTGTGTGTGTGTGTGCGTGTGTGTGTGCACGTGTGCGCATGTATCCAGGCTGTCTGTTTGTGTGGTCTGATCAGTGTGTCATTGTGTGTCCCCTCTCCCTCTCCCTGCTCCTGCCAGTCACCCCAGAGGCCATCGGCTTCCTGTCGGCGGTAGGTGTCTTCATCGTGGCGTTGGCCGTCCTCTTCCTCTTCATCAATAAGAAACTGTGTTTCTCACGTGTCGGCGGTCTCCCCTGCCTGGAGGTACATGGTCGTCGCAAGAAAGGACGGGCTGGAATCCGCCAGGGCCTCGGTGAGTGACTGACAAGTCAATGACAGTTCAAATTATCTGTAACATGCCTTGGTGTGACTAACAGGATAGCCAGGGTCCATAATTATAACATATATATTTTGTCATAAATAAATTCACGGGACAGCTTTCAAAAATGATACATTTTACTGAGAAGCAGCAAAACTGTGGCGTTTGAATTTTAAGTTGTACTAACCAGTGAGTCCTGCCACTCTCAAGTTCAAGGTTTGTCTCAACTAGAAACATCTCAGAGAGAGTACACGTCTCCGGTTTACAGTATGACCCCAATTAAAGTGTTCAGCAGCAGAGAGAGAACGTGGGAGAGTTTGTATTCGTCCAGTGATTTCTGTGGGCGAGTTTGTATGTATGAGAGAGGGAGTTGCGTGACTCAGCCGCATACTGCTACAAAGCTGTTCACGATTAAAAAATGTTAACGCTGTGAAAGCTTTATGAAAAAAGTCCACCTCCGAGGAAATTCAGAAAGAAACATAGAGCGCAGGATACTCAGGGTGCAGCTTTTATTCCCATTTTTGTCACCCACTTAAACTTTTTTCCTTCCTCCCACTTGTCAAACAGTGCAAACACGCAGAGCAAAGGTTACCATAGTTTAACTTTTATTTAATGACCCACAACCTGTCTTGCAAACATGACCACGAGCCACGTGTACGTTGAAGACGACATTTCAAAATCAAATACTTAGAAATATAAAGTAGATGGGATTTTTATTAACAATTGTGCTCCTTCTACCACTTTATTTTCTCAACTATTTAATAGCTTATGATTTGATAATGATTTTGAAATTCACGTTTGTATGATGCAGACTTTAGTCAGGATGGAATACATTTGTCATTAATGCTAAATAAAGCTGTGCCTTTCCTACTTTGACAAAGGCCTCGACCATACCAGAGTTCCTGCTGTGAAAAACGTCTATTAGACCTGATCCAACTGGGAAGACGCTAACATGGTGCCAGTTACCTGTTTAAAAACCTGTTTTAGTGCACCTGACCCATCCTAACCTCACCTGTGTCCAGTCCCAGTGTATTAATAGCTAACATATTCCCACTGTTCTTTAGCACATTGTTCTTGTTATTCTGCTGGGTTTCATTCCTGACTGCCGCATTTGATCTTTTATTCCCACATGAACTGTTCATGACCTTCCTGGTCAAATCTTTATTTTCGGCAACACATCACTGAACCACCAAAGTGGTGACAGAAATTCTAAGAGACCTCCTGGGAGCTTCCTGAAGAGGGTAAATCCTCCAAACTAGGTCAGATCTGGTTGAGAGCCTCTGAATCAACTTAGCATGAAGAGCAAATTGAACTAGTGGTCAGCAGAGGTAAACCCATATTTGCTCTTGTTAAGGAAGCAGAAATGAAAGAAGGGCATGTTCACATTTGCTGCAGTAGGTTGGTGGAGACTGTGAGTCAAACTGTGAGCAAACATTGGCTTGTTAGTTTTTCACCTGTAACAGGTGGAGCCTCTGCTATTTCCAGCTAGTTTCCTGAACAAACAGCATATCCTGTTTATAGTCTCTTCATAAGATTCACAGCTGAACTTCACTGGATGAGGTAGGAGCTGTTTGAAAACTCAGGTTCAGTCAAACTTTGTGTGGAAACAGGTTTAACTTAAACTCTAGTCTCAGGCTTAGCACAGGGTTAAAAGTTTAAGGTTAATTTTAATCTATATTTTCATCAGTATTCTAATTCCGAGGGCTAACAAGCTTAAGTAACTGGTCTTTTTAACTGTTTATCTTAGTATAACATTAGCATTAGCGTTAGAACATTAGAGTTCAGTTCAAACTGTAAAACATGGCTAGAAGTGTCTTTTTGTTCTGTGTCTTGTGACAACTTGATATGTTGTCTTGTAGCTTTTTTGAAAATCATATACAGGTTTATGCACAGGGTATGTTGTTGAGAAGTGACAAATACAGTACCAGTGAATGTCCCGTTAACTCAAGAGATTTTCTTTATCACATTCTTCAGAGTAAAAAACCAAATAACACTGAAGGAATTAAATAGTAAACAAATGTATTTAAAACATTGTGTTTTATATTTTGTATTCCTAGTAGCTTAACCAGCATCTGGCAGTGTAATAGCTGCTGTGTTTTCTGTGTGGGATGAAAAATGTTTTCATTATAACTGAATAAATGTATAAATAAATACTTTTATACAGAAATAAAACATAACAAAATGTTGGAAATGAAAAGAGCATTTAATTAAATGAATGTCTTTCACTCACAGAAACAATTATTGTGGCTATTTCAGGATTTTTACTTTTCTGTTATTTTTTTTCCTTAGCCTTAAGTTTGGACCAGCCCTCTCTGAAGGGTTGCTTTTTTTGTTACCAAAATATTTCTTCTTTTAAATTTCAGTCTGCATTTATATCTTTATTTACATGTCTTTGAATATTAAAGCTTCCCACAAGAACAATTGTGTACAACTTTTAAAAAAGAATACATTTGTATTTGAAAAGAGGATCGTGTATGATGAATAAAAATGGAAAGAAAAACGTTTTTTCATTTTGAAGAAAATATTTTATTGTGCAGAAATGTCAAAATCATAGTGGCTATCCCCACGTACCAGCATCTCCCTTCAGATGCAGTTAAAACACCATTAAAACTATTCTGTTAATCAGAATTATCCCAGGTTTTATGTCACTTTCTAAGTTTCTAGCAGGCAAGCCCCTCAGCTGATCTGAAATAACCCATGTGTTTCAGCCAGTAGAACCACTGAGTCACATTGCTTCACTGTAAAAGCCTGCAAGAAGAGAGAAGTTAACAGACCAATCAGCCTTGCTCGCCCACACAGTGTGTACAGCCTTGTTTCTGTTCTGTATGTAACCATGGCGATTGCTCAGGTAGGTACGCTGACCTGCACTTTAGAGAAGAGGGGGCTGATTGCTCCACCGCCGCGTCACTCATTCAGCTGTTGCTGTCTAGTTATGGTGAAATTATAAAGGTAGTGGAGTGACCCTCAACCCCAGTAATGCTAATAGGCGTCGTTATTTTGAACAGACTGAGGCTGAGGCCGAGCACAGCTTTAAATGTGATCTCGCTTATTTACCTCTCGTAGAGGAATTATTTTCCTCCTCCGCAACACTGAATGGTTTTAACATGTTGGTTGGTAGGTGGTAGTTAATTGTTCTTTCACAAAAACCTTTTGTGTTTGTGACAAACACACAGGCAACAATAGCCATACAGTCAAGTGCAATTAAATTCTAGTTACAGGCATATGACAGAGTAACAGAGTAATTAGACTTCACTAAAGTCTTCACCTACACAAACTGGAGTGTACACCAAACTGGAGGCTCTTGACCATCTTAGGTCTGTTGGTGTCCTTTGGGGCTTTTGAATATAATTACCTGACAAACATGGTCTGGTCTGTAGGATAGTCTGTCCAAGAAGTTCCTGCTTTAGTTTTCTCAGTGTTTCAGTCCTTTTACCTTTTCTTTAAATACTCAGCTACCCAACATTAAATCCACGATCAGTTACTGAGGTGTCTTTTCAAATGTTTTCCTTTCATCTGGATTTCCTCTCCTCCTCTCCTGAACTCTCCCAGCTTTTCCCATTTGTGAGTCCCTCTGTTTCCCTGTCTTTACCTCCCTCCAGTGAACAGCTACGGTGACGACGACGACGATGCCTCCAGCTCGTCAGACAGCGAAGATGAGGTCCTGAGGCAGTTTGAGATGTCCGTGTCTCGTTCACAGAATTTTCGCACCGCAGCAGCCAACATCGGGGAACAGCAGCCCCAGCAAACTCACCTGTCACTGGGTCGACGACACAAATTTACCCGACTGTCAGACCAGGAGGAGGGCAGCACTGAGCCATCAGACTGTGAAGGTACTCATCCAGATGTTGATTTGGGAATAATGATAGATAAAGACTTAGCCAGCAGTAGTCATCTACTAATCTGTCCTGATGAATCCAAAAAGCCTCAAATAGTGTTTTTCCTGGAGATTAGAGGCTATAAAGAGCTCAGGGAGAGAGCGTGGAAAGATGGAGGCATATGACACTTCCTTGTGCTTGTTGGTTTGTTTGTTTGTTTGTTTTAAGAAAAGCCTGAGGAGGATAAGGAGGAATTAGAAAGTCGCAAACAAACCAGCTCTCTTTTAAAAAAAAAAAAAACTATTTTGTTTACTCTATTTGTGGTTTTTGTAGATTTGTTTGCCAGTGGATGAAATGATCAAAATCACAGGAGCATAAAAGACTAATATAATATTCATATCACACATCTAAATTATTTGGAAAGCTTCTGTTTTAATTTGTGTTACAGTCACACTGGTTAATGTCACAAATTTAAACTTTCAGGAGTGAAACGGAGCTCTCATACAGTTTCATTAAAAACTGGAATTAATTTTAAAAAAGAAACACTATTCAGTAAAATGCAATCTGGATTATCCTCTCTACCTGCACCACCCAGCACTGTAATTACCTGATATTATCATTTCTGACCCCGCCAAATCCAAAGATTACAACAAACCAATACAGAAAAACACATAATAAGCACAAGGGGAAAAAACAATCAGCCAATCAGAATCCCTGAGAGGTTAAACAAAACTGAAGTTACATGTAACAAACACACTGATAGTTTAATTAGAGAGAGCCAAAGTGTATGTTGTGAAAATATGATCTCATTCACACCTCACTCGGTTGCTACATAACTTACTTCACGGACAGCACCATATTTGCTTTTTTACAGCAATCACAGGCAAATGTTTAGAAAAATCCTGAACTTACTCTTCATTATAACATGGGCAGCAGGTGGTTGGTGGGGGTGGTGACATGGTTGGGTCAGGGTCACTCTGTTTCAGCTTCTGTTATATATTTTCCACCTTTATAAACAACATTCACACACACACAGAGGATGATGACTCACCTCAGCTTGTTGCCATGGTGAACTCTCTATGCAGCCATTGATATAACAGTCAGACCGACCTTAATGACAGAGAATTGGAGATAATTGCTATTGATTGGTCTGAGGTACGGCTTGTTCTCCGAGTGTTCCTGCGTTAGGAAAAGGCCAAGGGTTGACAAATTGCACAATATCCCTCCTGTTAACACACTGCTGTGCTAAACAAGGTTAAAAAACTGCATTTAGACCCTTAAGACTAAATTAGATGGTATACTAGAGGAGGTATTCATGTCCACCTAGGTCTCATTTCAGTAATTTGTGTTGATGTAGGTGGCAGCTATGTTTACATGTTCACCTCGTTCTGTTAGGAACAGTTTCACTGCTGGATTACTGCACAGAGAGCACATACATTAGGTGAGGATACATACTGTTACACATACATTTTACATTCATGATGCAAGTATAAGTTTCTTAATCAAGCTGAAACATTTTAAGCACCAACTCACAGTTTTCCAGTTATTGTACGTGCAGACCTGATGTGCAAAAATTTCCATTGCATTTTGCCGTAACATTTCAGAGCAGGGATTTAAGGTTCTTTTGAGAAAAGTCAGTCTTTCTTGGTCAGCGCTCTCTCGATCCATGATGATGTAAAACTTATTTCAAAGGGAACATTGATGCTACTAGTTTGCAACTAGTTTCGTCTCATCTGAGGGTCCCAGTTTGCGTTTTCTTACAGACACTGGCAAAGTGGTAACACATCTGAATAACTTGTACTTATGTATAGTTGATGATCTTGGAATCTGCAGTTGTTTGAAATATAAAAAAAGACCATCTCTTCACTGACTTCATGGGACTTTCCCATTGTTCTGAATATTGGTCATACAATGAATGCTGTCAAACAAACTACCAGTTGTAGTCAATCATTAAAGGACATTGTAGAACATCAGCACCACTTACTAAAGGATTTAGGAGAATGTATGTATATATTTGAGCCTGTATGTGTAATTTTGGCCATGTGTGGGTTAGAGAAAATCCCAAATAAATTCAAACTTGTGCATCCAGTTCTTGCTTTTTGAAATAATTAAAGATGTGTCGTACAATCATTCTAACCTGGAAAAAGAACAGTTCAACAAAATAATTAAAAGCCAAAAATGACCATGACATATATACATTCTACACATTCAAATAGTCTAAAAATTATTAGTAACTGCTTGTACATCTTCAGTGCTGTGAGTGCACAATAATAACTAGTGTAACATTTTTTTCCCATTAGGAATTTTGCACTTTTAACCATAAAAGTGAGTTAGATAAAATCAGGATGATGAAAACTTCCATCTCCAGTGTAAATACACAGTATCCAGTATCCACCAGTATAAAAACAAGTGCTCTTGTTCCTGCAGAAACGGCAGCTCAAAGCCAACAGGGTTTCCAGGATCCGCTCTCTGCGGCGGTAGAAGCAAAAGAAAGGGCATCCATGCTGTCTTTGGACAGACCTGCTGGAGACCACCCACTGGCCTCCAGTGACTGTCCCACCGTGACTATGGACCAGCAGTCTACAGAAGCAGTGGATCATGACAAGAATGAGGTCACAGAAAGCCCCTCCGCCTGGACCCCAGAGGTACTACAATCAGACATTAACCATTTCTAGTCACTGGTGCATTTGATTACACTGGACGTTGTAAAACTGGAGACAAGTATTAAGTTTACACTGCAACGCATCAGAATTTTCTTAATTTCAATCACTCAATACTGCAATACAGTACTGTGCAAAAGTCTTGAGCCACACCTCATGTCTTTAATTTGGCAGCAAAATGGGAAACAAATGCAGTGATTTATTCAAACGTGCAAGCAGATGTGCAGTTGGTGTTTCCACAAATGTGAAATCACACAAAAACAGAGTTTGCAATTTTCTAACAAGCTTAAAAGTCAATATTTGGCATGATCACCTTTATTCTTGAACACAGCCTGCTTTCTTGTAGTGTTTTTTAAGTTGTCTTCAGTAACAGTTTTCCAGACTTCTTGAAGGACATTTTGGGTGTTGCTACTTCAGTAGGTCTCTGTGTCTTGAAGAAAAGAGGCCCAGCAAATCCTCTTCTTGTCGTTGATAATAGCTTTATCAAGTATTTTATTTTTGAATGTACCACATTCAGGAATCTTGGCTAGAACATTTGTGTCAAAATACATAGTGCTTTCAGTAATGTAGTTATATTACTGAAAGCCTATCAGTGCACCCTGACTCTTGACAAATTCCGTGAAAAAAATTGCACACTTTATGTTCACATAAATGACAAAAAAACTCAAAAGTAAGTAAATAAATAAATAAATAAAGTGGTGGATTACTTAACGGGGTCATTGAGCTCACTGCGGCCCTGCTGTTTCCCATCATGCTTGGCAGAGGTATCATCGTCACTCAGTTGTGAGAGGATTACCACTCTGCTGTGGTAAGCCGCTCAGGTTCACTTTGGAAGAAACAAACCAACCATGGCTCTCTGAGAGTTCCCATGAATGGCTGATACTTTCTTTGCTTGTTTATTTGTGAATAATGGTGTCGTATGATCCAAGGCAAGGCTGTAGATCCATTCAGTCAATATCATCCTCCAATGAGGTGAATGACCACCTCCTGCATCTGTAACTGGGCACCTTTTACCTGGGCCAGAGATGGGCAGTAACGCGTTACAAGTAACACAAGTAACGCGTTACTGTAATCCGATTACTTTTTTCAAGTAACGAGTAAAGTAAGGGATTACAATTGCAAAAAAAGTAATTAGATTACTGTTACTTTCCCGTAAGCACGCTGCGTTACTGCGTTACTAAACCGTGAATTTGTTTTCGAGAGTGTCTCATGACAATGACGTAAGCGCGTGCAACAACCGCGGTAACAGACGTGTGCAGATCAACAATGGATAATTTGAGTGTGGTAGAGAGTACGACGATGTAGCGTTTAAAGCGTGGAAGTACTGACCTTACTTTGAGTTTGATTCTGTAAAAAGTGACAAAAACATTAGCGTCCGCTGTACTCTGCGTGGGAAGAAAACTTCTTTCCACAGCGAAAAATGTAACTTCAAATCTGAGCAAGCACCGAGCACGCTGCCACAGGAATGTGAAATTCACAGAGAAACCCCCAGATCCCCCCACTGACGTGACCGCTGCAACACCGGGCAAACCTCCACCAGCCCCACTCCTGCTAAACAGGTGAAAATAGATTTAAGAACATAAATTAACTCTTTGATTTTATTTATTTTCTGCTGTGTTTTACTTGCATCTATTTGAAAGACTGAGTGTAAACACAAAAAACATTTTTTATTTTATATGCTGGAATATGCAGAAAATATGTTTAAATGTTAAACAAATTTCTTCAAGTCAAAGACTGTTGCATATAATTTAATTTTTGCTTGATGCAATGTGCTTAAAGTTTAAAGAATTTAAACTAATAACATTTTTAAAAAGAGACTTTTTCATTTGATTAGATGTTATATGATGGATTATGCAGAAAAAATAGAATTGGGCTGAAAGGTCTGTTGCTTCATTACGTATTCAGGTGTGTATCATGTTTTTAAAAAGTAACCAAGTAACTAGTTACTTTTGAAAATAAGTAATCAGTAAAGTAACGGGATTACTTTTTTGGCGAAGTAATCAGTAATTAGTAACTAATTACTTTTTTCAAGTAACTTGACCAACACTGGTCTGGGCCTTTAAGAATAGCAGCTGAAGTGGAACACAACACTTCTATTTATTTTATGGTGATCTTCTTAATGGTTTTGTTCCTGAGTTTGCTACATACACCGAGGTCTTGCATACTAACTACCAACTTTTATTATTGAGCTGACACCATTACTGCACATAATCACACCTTTGCACATGGTGAGGAAATGTAAGGATCCTGCCACATGTGCTCTTTCTTCTCTTTGGGCACTTGTTCAGCTATGTTGCAGAAGAAAGACACACAGACTTCTACAGACACACACTCTCTCTGTCTGCCACACACACACATGCTTCTTCTTTTAGTCTCGGTCTTTAGTGAGATCTTTGTGCTAATTACTTTAGTAAATCAACTGTCTTTAATGCATATGCTGCTGTAATCAGTATTATATAGGAGTGAATGTTGCCAACTTCTGCTTATGCAGAACACTCAAATCCTTCAACATCAATGACTATTGAGCTATAACATTGATTGTAATTATTATTTTACTTATTAACCACTTTCTAATCAAAAATGCATTTTATAAGACTGATTATACTAATAGCTTATCTTGATTTCCCATTGATTTTGAGGATTTTAGTTATTAATTCATGTCCCCAAGTTAATGGTTAATCATTTGAGAGGTTAATTGTTTTATCAGTCACTAACATTAATGTTAGTGCTGTCCTTATTGTGCACAGTTGTAATTGTGGTAGGTAATATCTGCTACAATGTCTATGCATATGTGTGTGCGTGCATGTGTAAACAAGGCATGCATAAGTATGCAAATATTCCTGCTCTGTGTGGTATTTGGGTTTTTTGTATATATGTGTATATCAGTTTGTGTGTTTGTAGAATTCACAACCTCTTAGTGACCGAATCACACTTTGAAATTGGGCGCAATCTGTGCTGTAAACACCTCCCACACACACACATACACACACACACGCAGGGTGATACTGAAATCTAGAAACGCTTCATAAATAACAAATGAGGTTGGATCAGAGGGGCTGCAGAGCCTCAGAAACCCAGGAGAGGGTTTTTTTGTTAGCAGTTTATTTATAGAGTTATATAACAGCCCCGCTCGTGGTTAAAGATACAGCAAATATTACAGCTGCTAATAATACTACCCTTTCTGCTATGTTTACTGACATTAAACCTATTTCATACTACCTTCAAGTTCAGGTTTGTCTGGAACCCACAGACACAACCATAAAACTTTTTAAATCTGTAAAACCACGACATGCATCGTAATAGATTAAACTATTATCACATAACCAATAACCATCATCTCCCACCAGTCAACTCTGATTATAAGTATGGAATATGGTTGTTACACGGCAGCGTATGAAGCCCAAATAAGCAAAAAAGCCTCTGTAAAACATTTTGTGCAGCTCATCGCATGATGGCAAAATGCAAGAATGTATAAAGGAACATTTTTTAATGTAGCCCTGTGCTGTTTTCTTTACACATTGACTTGTAGAACAAACCATCAGTGACAATTACACACCTTTACTCCAGTGTGTGGACACCAACGACTACAGTTTGTTTAAACCTGAAACCATGGCTTGTGCAAGTGCAGCTCCAGTGATGAGCAACTTGTATATTTAATGGTAACCTTTCCTCAGTTTAAACCACAAACTATGGTTCTGATATTTCCATGACAAACTATTAAGCATTAAATTGGCATTTGTAAAACTGAAACTGCTCTCCTTTTAAGCTGACTTTCTTCTGATTGGCTGCCCTTCTCAAATAAATTTTTAAATATAGAATATATGGATGGAGGGCTGCTGTTCTTAAGAGCAGTGTGCTATGACCAAATGACTTATATCTGCTCTCAGTGCCATCATAAAAAAACAAGGACATGTCGAGATATAAGCGTTTAGAGCAGTCTGAATCTTGTGGGTTTTTGGATTTTTGACCTAATAGGCCATCTTTTAGGTCAATAGCAATTGGTGAGCTTCAAAAATTCGGTATTCTGAAGTTCACAGGCACTGCTTGTGATAGTTTTTAAAAAAAAATCTGCTACCTGGGATTATTAAAGATGTCTCTGATTTTATTTTTTATCACAACTAAATGAACATATGCTTAGAAAATAGTGAACAATTAGTAGGAACAGGTGGTGTAAAACTTAATTCTCATATTTTAGTAAACAAAACAACAGTAAAAATATTTTCGTGGGGATTGCTTTGTAAGATAATATTCCTTCTTCAAGTTGGGTCACTAATGATAGGTCTGTGATGTTTAAATTGAAAGTTATGTTTTACTGTTTACACATTTATACTGATGCCACCCCACTGCTACGTTGGTCACATGAGCTACTACTTCCTGTTACTGGCAGCAGTGCTAGCTTAGTAAACATTAATGCTTTTTTTCAGGTGGAGGTCCATTCTTATGTTTTTATCCTTTATGTGTGCATCTCCTGACCTGCACATCCAGTAGACCTCGGCAGCCCTCTGATTATCTTATCTCCCCAGTGGTTGCCATGTCGACGGCAACACTCGGCCCGCTCTGTCAACACTTGACACAGTCGATGTTGTGTTTGCTGACTGCACGGGAGCCTTTAACTGCAGGGGTAGGGGAGAAGCAGGAGGGGGCTTATGTATGCTTCAGGATCGGATTTCTGCTCAGTTTGTCTCTCTGAACATTTGAAAGAGAGTGATTATTATGACTGACAGGTGAATAAAAATCCAGAAAATCCCTTGAAATAAGAAGGTACAATCAGATTTTTTGTACTAACATGCTTTTGCTTATTTAGGTCAGAAACTGGTTATCACTAGAATCCCCTGACTGCAGCTGTCCTCCTTAGAAAAAGGTTAAACTGCAGGTTGCTGTAGTGTGTTTGTGATGATTTCTCTCCTTACTTTGCCAGGAAGAGCCACCTCCTCTTGGCGAAGTCTCGTCTCAGCCAGGCTGTTCTTCCCCTCGAACTCCCATCTCCAAGTGTGGAGATCTGGTCCTCTCCCTGGAGTACCGTCCTGCCGCAGAAAAACTGCTGGTCACTGTGATCGCGGCCCGAGATATCCCTGACAAGGCTCGAAGCGGGATGAGCGCCTGGCAGGTGCACATGGTCCTGCTGCCCTCCAAGAAACAGCGGCACAAGACGTCTGTGCAGAAAGGCTCACTCCCGCACTTCAACGAGACGTTTCGCTTCTCGCGCGTGGAGCCGTCCGACCTGCAGAAGTCAGCCATCAGGTTCAGGCTGTACGCGCTGGGGAGCAGGATATCACGTGAGCGAATGATGGGGGAGAAAGTGCTGCGTTTACGAGGACTTCACCCAGATGGGGGGACGATGGAAACGACACTAGTCCTGGAGCCTAGAAGTAACCTGAAGGTAAGTAAGGAAAAATGCCGTCCAGCTTTGGATGTAACTGAACTTAAGAAGCGTTTTGGGAGGTTTCTGTTCAGTGTATCTGTAGCCACCACACTTGTTTTTATTCCTCAGAGTGTCGACTCCCAGCTCAGCCTGTCTGCCGTGTCTCAGAGCGACAGCGCCTCATCAACCCAGTCTCTGACCCACGGTGGCGTCCCTGAACTGCTGGTGGGTCTCTCCTACAATGCCACAACGGGACGCATGTCTGTGGAGCTCATCAAGGGCAGCCACTTCAGAAACCTTGCCATGAACAGGCCACCAGGTCTGCAGGGAGCCTCTCTCACACACACACACACGAACACTTGAATTATATACATTTTGTACATGTGTTCACTGTATACATGCCAAAAACGTCCAGCCACACTGAAATGACATTCATAAAAATCTCTTCCCTTCTTCGTCCCCTCTTCTCTTCCCTCCTCCCTATTGGTGCAGACACCTACGGGCGACTGACTCTGCTGAATTCAGTTGGTCAAGAGATCTGTCGGACTAAGACGACAGTACGCCGTGGTCAGCCCAACCCCGTGTACAAGGAGACATTTATCTTCCAGGTTGCTCTGTTCCAGTTGTCAGACGTCACTCTGCTGATCTCTATCTACAACCGCCGCAGCATGAAGCGCAAGGAGATGGTGGGTTGGATCGCTCTGGGCCAGAACAGCAGTGGCGATGAAGAGCAGCTTCACTGGCAGGACATGAGGGAGGGTCGAGGACAGCAGGTCTGCCGCTGGCACGTCCTGCTGGAGGCATAAAATAACTGTCGGGCAGGACTTTACTTTCTTCTGTGGTTTTTCTTATATTTTTTTATTCTGTAGTTAGACAGCTTTAGAGCTTTTGGAACAGAAAAGGCAAGCCTTGATTTAGAGAGTGGATTATTATTGGTTAAGATTTCAGGCCTGAGTGATTCACAGAATCTCCCCAATTTTTACATCCAGCCCAGATGGTTGGTTTGTGTCAGCATGCAGGACAAAGTCTTTGGTCCTCAGGCTGCAATGTGCAGCTTTCAACTCATGTTTAAGGAAAGAAAAAATATGAAAGACTTTAGACTATAAAAAGACATTGAAGACATTAAATTCACTTCTGAATTGGCAGATAGAGGTAAAATATTTTTGTCTTGTTATCTCTCACACTTCACTGTAGGACATTTGTCCTCCTTGCTGCACTTCAGGTTTTGTATTGAATTGCTATGTTAGGAAGTACTGGAAATGTGTGTGCGCTTGTTTCTATTTCTTGCTGTTTTGGGGGATTTTTTTGTTTTCAGTGACTCACAAATCAGAGTGAAAATGTAAACTGCAGAGAAGAAATAGATGCAGCATTCTGGAAATATTAATGGCACATCCTGTCGGAAGTGCCACGGATTTGGATTTTTGTTATGGGTCAAGAATAATAAATATTGTATGAGGAAGTTCATTTAGGTCACTAAAACTAGCAAAATTATTCAGCAAGTATTCAGTGAGCTCTGCAGTACATCAGCCATCTTTTCATTAAGATTTTATGATGTCACGCCATTTATATCAGAGCACAAGCACATGGCTGCCCATCAATTTAACCAATTGTACTGGTACTGCACTGGACTGGTTAAATCCCACTGCTAGGCTGAATGGAGTGATTTAAAAGCATAGAGACTGGTGAGAAATACATTCAAGTGAAATTTTACTGCAATTTACATCCTTCCTCTGAGCTTAGAGAGCTTGGTTAGCTGGTAAAATGCAAATATCTGTAACTGCAAACACAAAAAATGAAAAGAATTATAATAGTAGACATCATGTGAAAAGACCATGGTGACTTTTTTAAATAGATAATTTATATATGAATATATTTAGCTTCTCTCACAAAAATTAAAATGTTATTATTTAAAATTGGTTGACGTCAGTTACCTGTGTCTATACTTCATTGGCATCTGTTTATTAGGTTCAAACAGTGTGATCACAGGTAAATAAGCAAAAGTTTGAAATTCTGAATCAAATCTCCATGTCTACATAAATGGATTGCCCTCCTGGTCACGTCTAAATTTTGGTTTTTTTTTTGTTTTGTTTTGTTTCTTTAACCAGCCTCCAAAGTTTTCTATGCCGTCTCAGTGGATTAAAATCAGGCATTCTAATAAGGCTGGGCGATTGGACGAATATATCGACTATCGTTGATGTAGTCGTTGCGATTTGGCACATCTCAAGTAAATAAGTAAATAAATGAATAATCCAAAAAGTAGCTATATTAATACTGAAACAAACAAGAAGAGAAAGTAAAATATTCCCTCCAAACAAAACGTATAAATTCTAAATGCGCAAATCAGTCCGTGCATGATTACATTGCTCCGCCCATTAAAAAGTCTGTTATTGGACTGACGATTGTCAGTTGGAAAATTTTTACATATCGCCCAACCTTTCATTTTAACTAAAAAGTCAGCGAATGTTCAATTCCATTTATTTTAACTTTATCATAAATCTGACAAAAACTGTCCTGAAACTGAGGAAAAGCAGATTTGTTGGGAAAAGCTGGTGGTAATTTGTGGATTCGAGGGCGCTGCTGGAGCGCTAATCCCACAGAAACCAAACTGATGTGGTTTCCTTGGAGAGTTTGAGTGACAAATGACAAAAAAAGGAGCTAATCGGACTCATCCTGTTTAGCAGGTCAAAAATCAACTTTTGCGCTAAGTCAGTGTATTGTTTACTCCAATAACTCCACATGGTCAACAATACTAAATCCAAAACCTTATTTGCTGTTTTGACAGAGAGAATCAATGCAGTGATAGTAAACCGTAGTAATAAACAGTGATAGTGTAGGAATTAAGAGGGAAAGTAGCAGTCAGGTGCTGCTGTTTCAACGCACAATAGTAAGTGTGAGCGTTGTTATTAAAACAGAAGAACATGGCAGTACGGTTTATCTTTGCCAAGCCGCAATAAACCACAAGGCTTTTAGGCTGATGAGACCAGAGCAGAGATGTCTGTTCATGATGAGGAGAATCACGTTTTGCTGACAACCAAACAGCCGCTCAGCACAGGTGGAGATGTGATGATTTGATAGATACCAAAGTATTCTAGAGTACTATCATCTTTGTATTTACATTCTCTGGACTGCAGCTATTGTAAACATGCTAAAATGATAAGATTAAAGGGCTCATTTAATCTAAAAAGTTCCCTCACAGTGAATGCTTTGTGAAAAAGCTTTTTTGCATAAGATATAAACTTACAAAATATTCAAATGTAAGTAAGTTCAAACAGTGACCTAAGCAGTGCAGTAACTGAACAGATCACAAGACAAGTTTTTGGGCCACTGGTACTATTTAACCACGATAACATTTGGTGGTCTATTTGTGTCTTCTTTTTTTGTTTTTGTTTTGTTTTTATGCTTACCCTAAAATTGTAAGCCGGCTTTCACTGACATTTTAGTTACGTTTTTCAGTGCAGAAATATGACTGAAGGATCACGTACCTGTGAAATACTTGAAAAAAGAACCAATATTTTCTGATTCAGTTGGAGAAGAAGGATGTCTCATTCACATTCAGCGCTCATTCATATTCTCCTGACGCTCGTGCTACAACAGGCAGGAAGACCAGCAGCTGGAGGCTCTTAAACCCATTGGGATGAGCCTCATCAATCCTGAATGATGTTATTTGGCCTCAGCTCAGTCTCCTTCACAGGGCAAAGCTCATTTCAACATCCATCAATGCTGAGCTCAAAAGAGGCTTTAAATATCTCACTGCAGCTGTTAAGAACCGCCAATGAATTACCCTGGAAGTGTGTGTGTGTCTGTTTCCCCCCCCCAGTCACACTCTGTGTTAATTGGTAGTTATGGCAGTAAAACCGTACAGTGTGATGGTGATGAGGGTAATGCTGCTGCTAATGCTCTTCCTTTTCCCATCTGAGCATCTTTGAGTCATAAGGCAGCAGCACAGCCTGAATCGGGGGATTATTTTTGTTTGTGTGGAGAAATACTGTAGCCGAACCCTCGGGGCTTCGCACACGGAGAGCAGAGATGTGTTTACTCGAGCGTTTGTTTTCTTTGGACAGGTGACAACACAGTCTCTTCAGCAATTAATAAAACTGTGATCGGAAATGACTCAAGGTTGGTGGCCATAAGGCGACGCCATGCATTACAAATCAGGGCCGATTCTTTGTGTTTAATGTGTTAGCATACCCCCACTCTCCGAAAAAAGACAGCTGACAGTTTTCACTACTGAACCCAGAACATACCTCGCCTAGTTTTTCCAATATCCATGACCTTTTTGTAACTCTTTAGAAAAAGGAAATGTCAGCATGTGAACAAGTGCTTATCAAGAAAGTAAGCCACAGCTTCTGATTACTCTGTGATTTGTTGTGTTTCTAAAGTCATTCAGGGACGTTTCCAGCAGAAGAAAGACAAGTTTTTATCTTTTTTTTCTCCCTTTTATATGAACATGAGTCGCTTGTTGAGGGACATAGGTGAATGGACTCATTTTGTATCTATTTAGCACAGGAACCGAGCTGTAAATGCTGTAAGTTAAGATTGTAGATTTGTAATGAAAACTACTTCAGGTGTACATTATATGAAGCATGGATGATGAATAGGAGTGCTGCAGTTACCTTACATAGGCATCCAGATCATTTTGTTATTTTCTACACTGTGACGTAGTTCAGTTTAAACCCTCGAAAGACAGAGCCAACCAAATCCCATCAATGTTTGTTTGATATAGACAGCTGCGATTCACCCATAAATATTTTTATTTGTGTTATTTTTTCTCAAATTAATAGTCATTTTGAAATAACGTTTTTGAGAAGAATGTATACGTTTTTATATATGTGGAAATCACAGGCTTTAGTTGGGTGTAACAAGCAAGTAATTGTGATGCATAGAAAATGAAAAACCTGCCAAAGTGTCTTAAAACTGCATGTAATGACTGCATACATGATGACATGCCACTGTAATTTAGCCCTTTGAGAGTAAGGCTAACATGACATTTATCGGACATATGTATCTTTCCTAGCTAAAGAAGACATGGAAGTTATAGGGCATTATTACAACAAAGAACCAACGCTGTCCAAATATAGTGAGAATTTGCATAGCGGGGTAAGGTTTTTGGTTGTTGTTGGGTTTTTTTAACCTGTATTTTCAACATTGACTTTTATTGTTATAGCTAACCAATGATTTGTTAGCCTCTTGGCTAAAATTAAGACTATAACCCAGAAATTCAGAAAATAGATAAAAAATGTCACCTGGTTAGTACTGCAGGCATCCCAAAGTTAGCATCTTGTATTGTACTCCAAAAGAGTAATAATTTATTCTTTGAAATTTTGTGGTTTCACTTTGAAAAGGAAAAAATATAAAAACACAACTGTTAAATCGGCTAAACTTACATTTTGTTGTCTAAACGGCAGAGAACTGACAATTACAATTAATAGACAATTAACTAATTTAGGGGTTTAGCAAAAATGTAAGTTTTTCCTTTTAAATCAGCTAGCTAGAACTCCTAGGAAAATTAGTCTTTTATCAGATTGGGATTAATAATTACTTCCAAAATATCCAAAGTGTGTTTGTTGCATTAAGTTTAGTGATGACACAGCGCATCCTTAAATGTATTTATTCTTCCTAATCTACTATGATCTTTGGCAGATGAGCCCAAACAATCCACATTTGCTAATCAGTTTTATTTTATAGTATATAGAGAGAAATTTAACAATCCCCTGTAAAGAAGCATTTGTCTGCAGTGGGTAAAATAATATCAGCACTCCTCTTCTGCCAGCTTCGTACTTGTGAGTGTGAATAGTGACACGAATTATATTTACTGCACAGATGAATATATTTTATGCATGTTGAGTTGTTGTATAGAATCTATCATATCTATTATATTTTTAAAAAATAGTAAATGTTTAATGTTTTTAAATACGTCCCAGGATTGTATTTATATATCTGCATGCCAAGTTAAAGATCCCAGGTTGTATTACAGATGTGAGACAGATTGTGTGATCAGATTGTGCTGCAGATGTAATACAGTTGTAATACTGATGAAGTGCCTGTAATATTTTGAGATGAAACATATCCACCATGACAAAGAGTTGATACACATCTGCATGAAGCCTCCTTGTTGTTCTCTGTGAATGCTGCTCTAGGATTGCATTTGCCTGAAAGGTTTATTTGTCAAGGCCCTGACCAGGGCTGAAGTCAGACAAGTGCAAAGCCAGTCTGTAGAGGGATGAAACAGTTTCAAAAACCAAGACCAAAAAGTTTTATGTCATTCATTAGCAAATTCAATTTTAGAACATTTAAATGAAAACTACTTTTGGCTTCTTCAGATTTATTGCCCACATTGGCCTTGTACAAATGAGAACACTAGTACTTCTTAAATAGGTAAGCTAGCTTAATTTGATATATATATTTTTTTTTTAATCGGGAGACAGTTAGCATAGTTTATGCTAATTATGATAGCATAGTTTTACCTTTTATGGTAAATCACAGTTTTTGTGCGTATTAAACACATACAGTGTAAGTGTGTTAAACTGTAGCAGTGCTGTTGGGTTTATCTTTTTCTGTGGACAAAGCCTGGTTAGCTATATATTGCTACTATCAGTGTTTACGCTAAGCTAGGCTAATCCACTTCTGGGTCTAGCTCTGCTCTTAAGACACAAACATTTGAGTAACTAATCTTCTCATGCAACTGTAATGTGTAAGTGTCATTTCTTAAAATATCCAGGTATTGTTTTATAATTAGAGTAAAACTTTGCTAAAGTTTTTTCAAGTAAATATAACAATTTTAAGATTCCTGTGATTGGTGGTTATATTTAGGTACTGGCAGGTTTTGGGCATCATCTGCTTTCAGGCACTAACAGTGATTAAAGACAATGTTTTTCCATACAATTAGACCTGACCTCAGTGGTGTGTAGGCTATAAGGCTAATTTGATGCTTTATTCACACCATCCACTCCAAATTTTGGAGCTGACTCCATAGTTTTGGGGTAACTGGGGGGAAAAATAAGAAGAGCATTAAATTTCTACGAGACAAAGTTAAAGCAATCTGTCTAACTTCTACCTTGATGCTGGCCTCCCTGAGAAGTATAGTTGTATAAGGTCAAGTTAATGAGTCATTTCCGGCCTGTATAGAGACAGTGGACATTGATCCTGATCCTGCACTGACTATTCTGCAGCCCTGGTCTGGGTTGTGCATGCTGAGCTCCTGCAGCACCCAGAAAGCAGTTTTTGTACCAAGTTGTCATTGCCAATAAAAACCAGAAGATCCCTGCTGTGGTAACGTCTGCCTGCCATCTGTTTTCTTGGGTCCTCTCCTCACTTGTGAGCATGACTTGGATGTCTTAATTCTGAAAATTAGGCTTTTATAGTTAAAAACAAAAACATACGTCACTGCCCTGTGATTGAATTTTAAATCTTTGTGCTTAACAACAAGAGCAAATCAAGAGTGGATTAGAGACTGAAGAAAGCATCTTATGTTTTTTATGTGTTTGTGCAGAATATAGCTTAATCTTTGGTTACAGATGCCTTAGATTTAACCCACAAATATGGATTTGCAGCTTGTTAGCTGTTTCAAGTCCATATTCACAGAGCCTTTGTTTTATTTTGTAAGTCTAGCTTCAAAAGGGTTTGATAATACACAAACATTTATGACTTTGAAGTGGCTGATGAGGTCCTCTAATACAGTCAGTTTGATATCCTACTAGCATTTGTCTGATTATTTAGCCACTGTGGACACCAGCCTTTAGGTGAAACCAGTGATAGAGGAGAACTGAAATTTAATGTTCTGTGTGCCTGTTATTACTGAAAGGGGATTGGTTTAAAGACACTGAATCATCAATAGATGTCAGGTAGTTTTTAAGTTTGTATTTTGGCAAACAGCCCTGATTTTGCTCTCCACACCACACTGTTTACATGCAGGCAAATAAAACGGGATCGGTTTAACGATGTAGGATTTACTTAAATCGAAATTGAACATTGGTTGCGCACAATCTTTTGCTTTGGCAGCAACTTAAACCACCTTGTATTTAACACAAGTTACTCAAACATGAGGCAGTTGTGTTAAATACAAGATGCTTACATAAATCCAAGAGATGGCCAGTCTCGTTTTTTCAGTGAAACTATGAATGAACTACAAACCCAGAAAGATTCCAGTAACATAAATCACACATTCTCCATATTCATGTGCATACCGCTGTTATAGAGATCACAGAGCAGTCATAAAGAGGCACAAATCACCCTGCATACAAAAGAAACAGACTCAAAGCGACCAAAAACAACCACAAAGAGTGCAAAAAACATCCACGGGGACACAAAATGACTGAAAAAAATAAATGAAAACAAAAAATCACGTCTGGATCCTTAGTAACTGGGGTAGAGGGCCATGGCCTCATAACTTTGCCCACTTTACCTGACTGATTTCCATCTCTATTACTCATTAACGACACCAGAAATGCCAAACAAGCTAAACGGACTTGGATTTAAAAACTTTGCTCGTGTCTTCCTTCCCAGTGAAACCTTTAAAACTCGGCTCTGATCCACACTGCTTCATTTCCCCGAACACTTTCTCAGTGCGCTGGTAAAAAAGCGCGAAAACCGTGTGTCGGCTGGACTGATGCTGGAACGTCATCGCCGCGCTTACTCTGTTTCTTAGCAACAGAAAACATCTGCCTCCGCCAGGACCAATGAGGGCGGGCGCTGAGCGGAGTGTGTTGTCTCCTGTTGCTGTGAACGGGATATTTTAGGAGTCTGGAGAGCAGCGAGCGTCTCACCCCGACAGGAGCTCGAGCTCTGCGCACGTCCGCCCGTCTGTGTTTCTGTTTGAACCCACACAGGCTGTGACTGCAGGCGAGCTGAAGAAGCACTAGGTCGCTGTGAGTACGGTGGATGAGGCGCCCAGGAGAGGACATCACGGTAGAGAGAAGAAAGGAGGCTTTAAAAACTGCTGCTCGACAGAATTATTTAAAGGTAAGAACCTTTGGCTTAAATATAATGGATGTATCGGTGGAATTTTTTTTGCAAAACGGCTGTTTCTTTCCTAAAGTGTTCATTAAAGGCGTTTATTTATTGAAATGCGCCTTTAAAACAGAGGAAGCGTGCTTTACATCAGGTAGAAATCAACTGAAATAAACGAGAAAGGGAGTTCAAACAGTGCAGATGCTCTTCATTGAATAATAATAATATAAATAGCAAAACTCTATGTGATGAAGGACTGGCATCTTGATTTAGGAGTGTTTTGGGGATGTAAGTGAATGCAGGAGTCTTCACTATTATTACAGCAGCTGCTCTTTTTTCTCTTTTGAATCCTAAATATACTCACATCTTCATGATGAAAGTTCTGCTTTTGCTTCAGAAAGACGACTGGTACCTGCGTCTGTTTGAGCTGCAAATTGTTGACTTCAGCTGGCAAAAGGTTTTTGATGCAAGTCATTAAAAAAAAGAGCTTTTGTTATTTCCCAAATCTTCTTATTGGAGCGATGGAGCTGCTAAGAATTGGGAGACTGTAAAACTCTTGACCTCCTGCTCCAACATATTCCGCTTTTAACGAAATTATTTTCAGCAAAAGAAAAGACAGCAGGCAGAATGTGCACAAACACACTGACACACACGTCCCACGCAGCCTCCATCTCTCTCTCTTTCCCTCTGCTTATGCATCCATCACCATGCATCATTCTCGGGATGCAGCTGGACGATAGAAACTGCGTGAGTCACCACAGCAGCTTCAGGGGAGCCGGCGTGAATGTTTCACAACGTAAAGCTTCCCACTCTGTGTTTATGATTGATTTATGGCATTTTAAATAACATCACCCACACATGCGCACGCATTCATCCCTTTTATCTCTCCTCCTCTCTTTTGATCTCTCTTAAATTCAAATGAGCAGATTTTGGAAGCAACGTCTTTAGGTACATTTGGCCAAAAACGCAGCATCGTGTAACAACATTAAAGGATCAGATCATGACGTTGTACTGCAGTGCACATGCAGTGTGTGGGTGCTGTAGTGTGGGAATGTATACATCTGAAAGAGGTTTTATTAATGCCCCAACATGAACTCATAGTTCATGTTGTGCAGGTTTCTCATTGTTTAGATACAGATGCCAATGTAAAGAAAAAAAAAAGATGTGATTGGTTCATTGCAAAAACTCCAGGTGAAGAACGCGAAAGATTCAATGTGATCAAACGTGAGTTTCTCTGTTTGTGTGCTGATGTTTTGGTCCTTGCTGATCCTCATTTATCTGTGTATATGTTTCCTAGCAGGAGTCTGAGGGCGATGTGGAGGATCAGATCAGCTCTGATTTAAACTCCGGCCCGAGAGCTGAATCGGCCGTGGACCAATCGGCAGCAGGTAATCAAACCTGCTGTCTCTTCCTGCAGCCTAACATCTCTCAACCAGGAATTGAGAGCGATGTGACAGAAGTCTGCCACACAGTGCTGCTCTCTTAGTGTTTATGGCTCATACCTTTCAATAGATTACGTTAACTGGACATGACCTCTAGTGGCCATGTGCATCACAACCATTGACTGAAGGCAGAAAGGACATTTTGAAAACGTTTTCAAATAATAACATTACTAAAAATAAAATTGTTAATAATACATGGCAAAATAATACACATTTATTTGTTTAAAATAATACATTCAAATCACGAAAAACTTCAGACACAAACTTAAAAATATAAAAACCAACTGAGTCAAATACCTAAAAAAGAGAGAAAACATAACATAAAATATGTACACATTAAATAAATTTAAAGAAATGCCAGATGGGATGAAATCTGACCACAGAGAGTGAGGAATGACCCGAAAGGAGGCAAAATACGACAAAAACGTGCGCATAATCTGCAAAACAACTGTGGGTGCAAAAGAATCGTATCCACGATGACTCAATAACCAAAGCACAGCTGTGGTTTCAGTCTTTAAGTCTGTCCTGAGAGGCTTAACTGTCTTACAGTCTGTGCAAAAATGTACAAATATTGGATTTTGGTGATATAAATAATTATCACCAGCTTTAATCCAAGAATACAGAGACCAACATTCACCTTATATCACATGGAAGCCGTTTTTGCTCTGGATAAACACTCAAGTTAAAACCAGCCAGTGAAATCCCCTCAGTGTAACACAGAGGCTTCAGCATATCATGATTGTGGTGCTGTGGTGGCGGTAGAAAGTAGTGATCTTTGTGTGGTTGCCTCCAGCAGCTCCTTCCCCGTGAGAGAGACAAAACCATTCAACAACGTCGAAAGTTGCTTACTTCAAGAGGAAATATGCGGAGGAGGAGGATTTACACCGAGGCCTACGTGGATATTTTCAAAAAGTACGTGTTCTGTTCTTCTTCTTTTGTTCTTTTCATGCTAGCATGACTTGATTTTCTGTGCCTGAAAGACCTTAATACAACAGCTGAAACGTTTGGCGACTTCATAGCTGAACAAGCTCTCCAAATGTTTCTGGCTTTTTGCTTCTTTTCTACTGCCTCTTCCATCTTTTGTCTTCTTTCTTTGCTTCTGTGCATTCTCGACATTTACAGTTCTCTCCATAACTTTAACAGTTTCACTCTTTATTAGCTGGCCCTTCATCATATCCTTCAACTTCATTCCTGCGTCCTACACAGTCTCTGCTGTTTTCTGCTTTGAGTACCTGAAGTGTTCACTCTAATTTTAAAGGTTTATGCATTTCAGGCATGAATGCAGTTCTACAAAATTAATATGTTACAAATAAAAGATGTGCAATAAAAATGATACCTAGGAAGATATATAGATATAAACATATATATATATATATATATAAACACACACACATATATATATATATATATATATATATATATATATATATATTTTATTATTATATATACAGA